>BMAO01034025.1:0-55935 GCA_019973975.1 Trichonephila clavata
ATTTTTGATAAAAGAGACTCTTTTGATTTTAACATTATTAAAATGCCTTTTTGGGGAAGTAATATACATCTATTAATTTTTAGAAATATTATCTTTAATTTTATAAAAAGAAACAACGATTTAGTCACAGATAATGATGTTAAGCAAAATAATTTTAAGCTATTCTGCAATAATTGCTTGGAATACAACTATCAAAGCAAATTATTTTTAAATATATTTCTAAGTTATCTCTCTAATTCTCCTTTTTAATGTTTAAGTATTATTCTTTGTTTTTCCTCCTTCTGTTTTTTATTATTTTCAATTTGTTTTTGTTTGCTTTGTTTAATTACAAAAAAAACTATCCAGGTGGCACCACTAATTTTTGTTTCTGGTTCTACCAATTTAACACGTCATTTTTAACGGTCATTTAGGTGTTGCTCTTGTACGTACAGATCTTTTTTCGCTCTCCTGTCAATTGCATTTTTTCATGTAAGTTTTTGCTTTATTTTTCCTTTTCAAAATTATTTTTATTTGTATTTGTAAGATTCATTTCCTTTCATATTTTCTATTATTTTTTATTATTTTTATTTTATTTTCTGTTGATGCAAATTACACGTGGTTGGTTTAGGCCTAACTTTCAATATGGTTATGTTTTGCTATTATGTCGAAAATTTCTGCTGAACGGGGAAGGTTGGATCATAAAATATATTTAACCCTAATTTGCTGGTCCTAATTCAGCAACAGCTTTAGAAATCATAATAGGTCTTCATTTTAGTCTATTGACTCTTCTGGTTTCTTACATTTTAAATTTCTAATTCTGTTTCATGTTGTACATACGCTTAGTTAATTCTTGTGCAATAGAATTTTCGATCATTTTTTAAAGTTGTGTTTCTTGAAATCTGGTTTAAATCTTCTAGCTTTGTTAGTGATATAATTTTGTATTATCAATTTATTATGCCATGTATATTTTTTTTCTTTTTATGTTACTATATATATATATATGAAATGAGACGATTTTGGCGAAGTATCTTGTAGCGTGACCGGTGTTGGTTTTGTACATGTAGAATTGCTGAGGGTTATTTATGGTTGTTGTGTCCGATAGAAAACTTCTTCACTGTTAGTTTCAATCTTCTTTTATTTATAATTACCAATATATATCAAATGCAATCATATTTAAAATAATTTATGTATGTTAAACCTATAAAGCAGGAGTAACACTTAGCAGCCCCGTGGACACATTGTTGACAAACAGACAAAGCAAAAAAGAGAGAGAGCTACTGACTGCTCTGAGGTCTTATACTGGCGGTGAAGGTAGTACGAGACTCCTTTGTAACAGGAGCCGTGATTGGTTGCCAATGCGCGTGAATTAGAAACTTACCAAAGAATTAGAAAATAATTTCATGGAGTAAAGTTAAAGAGTGCTAGAAGAAGTCATTACAAATATAATATATATATATAATGGCCACGCGGTAGCCTAGTGGCCAATGTAATGGACTCGTGGCCGGGGTGTCTTGAGTTCGAGCCCAATGAGGTTGAAGACCTGCCTTGTAGGGGAGCGATGCACATTAAATCTATCGAGAGCTCAAACGTCCTCCCGTTGGTGTGGTAGTTAAGAGAGTGGTGCCAACTCAGGTGCCGTCCTCGTCACTTGACCATTGTTCAAAATTACAAGGTTCATCTCCAAAAGCCCTCGTGTCTCACTGAACAGGGCGACGTTAATATTTACTCACACATATATATATATATATATATATATATCTTGTTCAAATTTTCATTTGTTTATAAAATATTTTTATTCATCCATTTAAAGTAGGAATTAACTTATTTTTTGTTTAGATTACTTGTTAAATGTAAAATTTATCACACTAAATATATTGGTCAAGTTCCTATTAAGATTCACATAAGAATTATTCTCTTTTCAGGAGTATTAAACACATTGAGATATATTTAAATACTTCAATGTGCACTACTTTCAGAATGTTGAATTTTTTAATATGAAGGTGCAAAGAGTAGGTTAAAGTGAAAAAATTACTTTTTAAGGCGATATGGTACCATCTTCACATATATTTTTATTTTATTTTAATATTTGCTATACAGTTTTAATTGTATTTTATAAAGGCTATATTTAATAATAATTCAATACAAAATATTTTAAATTCGTTTCAAAATGTTTGTAATATTTAAATTTTTTGAACTTTTTTTTAATATTTTTTATATGTTTCTTTTTTTTTCCAATTTTTTCCAACACTACATAAAACTGTGCATGGGTTTTTTCTGCTGTTGCTCTTTAATTTTTTATTAATTTTTGTATTGTTAAAATTCCAAAAATTCTCAAAAAAAACATTAATTTTGTTTTTGAAATTTTTAAAAAACGTACTGAATATGTTACAGCTAATTCCATGCACAGTTTTACAAAACATACATTTCGGAACATGTAAAAAAATTTCAAATCCATACTTCAATTATGAAAAAAGCCTTAGGGTTTTGAAGAATAGTACATGTACAAAGATTTAACATGGAGAAAAATGAGTTTGAAGTTTTCAATCCCTGAATAGCATGACATAATATTCATCGAATAGTCTGAAACTTTTATGAAATGTTAATTAGCTTATTTAAAACTGCTTACAGAAATTGCAAAAATGTAGAACAATTAAACAGGGTACTGGCATGATGAATATATAGAAGAAAACGATTGAAAGATCAATACTTCATAAAACTGTATCTTAATAATTATAAAAAATAAATAAATACATACACTTCAGAGCTAATTCCATGCTCAGTTAGATGACTCAAATAATGCACAACATGTACAAAAGTTGTTTATGCCTTTATTTTTATTTCCATGATTTTAAAAGCCGTCGCATGTTAAATATTGCACACGAATGAAAGCAAAATCAAATTACAATTTATAGGTAAAATGCATCAAAATTTAAGAGCTGCATCTGTACATTTACTTAAATAAATATCTTAAGATATTTTAATAATAATAGTGTTGAATTTCACACACATGGGATATATATATATATATATATATATAATATGTATATCACCAAAAACAAATATATAAAAGTGGGAGAGATTTACTATTCTTGCGAATTAGATTTTTAGTTATCTGAGTAATCAAAATGAGATTTAATATTTTTCTTTAGGAGAATCCGTTTTGAAGTTTGAATTTCATTCATTATAATATCATAAAAAGCACGCACAACTTTTAAATCTTTACCAAATCCATTTGCTCTTCAATAAACTATACACAAACTAGAACTTTTGGATGAATTGCACAATTCTTTCTTGAAATTATTTGTTACTGCATATATAATTCTACATATGTCCGTCTCATTTACGCGAGGTGGAAAATTAATTAATTAATTTTTATCGGGCTCTTTTCTAGCAAATTATCTGAAATGTGGGCGTGGTAATTGCTGTCCAGCATCAAATATTGCTCCATAACTTGATAAAAAATGCACGTAAAGCTTTGAAATTTTGCAGGCATGTTTATAAAGATTCGAGGTATCAAATAAGCTAATAAAAATTTCGATAGTTGGAGGATTTTTTCGGTACCATATTGCCTTAAAAATGTTAATTAGATTTATCCATATGTCCTTAAAAATGTAATGCACTATAATAAAACTTCATAATAAATTAGCTTAAAAAAGATAAATGCATATTTTTTAACAACAGTAGTAATAATGTTAATGAAGTTTAAGGTATGCCAAAAAGCAAAACACCACAAGAGGAAATAAAAAGACAAATAATAACTTGATAGTTAAAATTATTGAAAGTAAGTAATTCTTATATTGTATGTGTGTGTATGAATTCGTGTGTGTATATATATACACATATAACTTTAATTGAAACTTTCACTAAGCAATATATTTGTTGTGTCTATAGCTCGGATTTATTACTCTGCTGGTAACCGCTACAATTATATTGCCTTTGTAAGATTACCATAATAATATGAACTCATAATGTAAGTACATTTCACCTGGTATCATCTGCAAAATATTAGGGGAAAAATCATTTTACCTTAAAATATACTAAGAAAAAAACCTGAGTACAGAAGAAGTAGTTTTCGAGATAAACACGTAAATATCTATTAACTGTGGTAAAACTATTAATAATTTTATATTTCCAGTTTTTTGTTGATTTTTCAAATAAATACAAATTGCTATAATACATCAATTGATTAAATATATTGCTCCATTTTTTTACTTTAATCCAATATGAATTATAAATGAAAATTTTCATTTTTATAACATATTTTCGTAAAATAAATTCATTTATGAAAGCAAACATTTGAAAAGTGATCAGACACTGTTTATCAGCTGAAAAATGCAATATCTTTATCACGACTAAAAAGCGTTTTGTCACTCACTTCAGCTAATATGCTTAAGAATTTGGAATTTGCAAACAACATTATTGCCTAGAAATATTATTTTAGTCATCAAACAAATTAAACATTTTGCTTAAAATTAATTAAAATATATGGATTATCTGCATATAGATGTATTTTTACATTATGAATCAAACTTTTTTTTGAGTTACTAATTTTTTGTTCTTTTTTTTCTTTATTAGATGAGTCAATAAACAGGTGATAAGAATTGAACCATAATATATTATAGCAATAAGAATTTATTATATTAATGAAAAATTATTTAACTTAAAGTTTGAAAGGAGAAAATTACATTCATTTTATAATACACTTCAGCTATGTTGTTTTAAAAAAGCAAATAATATTTTACATACAGAAAAGCAAAACTATAAGCTAATGCCCTCCATTTATATGTCTTATAAACTTTACCCATACCCTTTTTTTCATAAAAAAATGGAAAGACATCAGAACTAAAACATTTTTTATCTTGTTTTAACTGTCCTTTTTATGAGCGGATAGTCATGGAACTACAAATGAACTCACTTAGACACTATCTTTTTTTAAAAAAAATATTTCATGTGAAGGCGCAACTTTAGATTCTGTCTTCCATATTAAGTTTATTGAAAAAATGATTTTTTTCCCTTGGCAGTAGAATTTTTGAGCATATTTTAACATAACAGGTTTTACAGTTTTAAGAAAAGTGCGTTTTTCATTATTTCTAGTCTTCCTTTCAACTTTATGACTCGCATTAAATTCTGCGATTCTACATTTGTTGGTAAATCGTCATCACCATTATGGATTTACTTTATGACATTTTTTTTACTTGCCTTCCTCTTCTTTTTTTCTTTTTTCCCCATTTTGTGAAAAAAATTTCCTTCAGAACTGTGGGAATCGTCGGTTCTCAATGCCAACACATAATAAGAGACATCTACCTGAGTAGAGAAAATATTAGACGAGAAATTCTAATGAGTTGGAAAAGAAGATTAAAATTTATATTTTTAGAATCACTTTTCTCTATCATTTGCAGACAATGGGGAATAGTTTCTCAAAATTTTGTAGGGAGTTTTTTTTCCGTTGCACATTTAAAAAAATTTTTTTACTGACACCAAATTCGATTCATTAATAATATGTAGCATCAACGGAAAACTAGATTTTAAGATTATACTAATATTACACATATATTTCTACTTCTTTTAACGTCTCATGTTAATATTTGTAACGGATGTAATAAAAAAAATTTTCAGCATTTTGTTATTTAATAGTGAAAAAGAACTTTAATTTTCCCTTTGTATTCACATACGTATATAATAATTAACTTTAATTTTCCTTCAAAGGGTTCGAGCCCTCCAAAACTTGCCTAATAGTTAATTTTTAGTTTCTACGCCTAACGGGAAACAACCACAACTTTATTTCCTAAAATTCTGACACGTTAGCGTTTTTAAAACATCCACATATTCTGCCCAATCACTAAAGTCTTTACCGGAATTCCTTTTATTTTAGAAGATTCCGATCGACCAAAATTATAAAAAGCTGAGATCTTAAGAGCTAATAAAAATGTTTGGGGAAAATGGGCTGGATATGAGTGTGTTTGTGTTATGTTCTTTGTGTTGCCACTTTTCTGTTTGTAAAAATAAATGTGGATTTTTATGTAACAAGATGTGTCTTCCTCAAATGATCAACAACTGAACGACTGCAACCAGACAAAATGTCTTCTGAATAAAAAAAAAATGTCTTAATACGAGTGTGTGTGTGTGCATATGTGTATATGTGTGTGGGGGGTAATTTTTCAAGGCAAATGTTGGCAATTGTGAGTTGTTCCAGTAATCATGATAGCAAGCACATTCAATTTGAGAGAATGTTGAAGTCCTGAATCCTTCAAAGATTAGTCGTGTGAATTGCATCACAGTCTGTTGCACATTAAATAACAACTAAACATCAACGTATAGTGATGTGGTGTTGAAGACAGAAAAGGAAGTTACAAGTCAGGTGTCGATTTCAGTACGTGACAAATGTATTATGTGTCTTTATTTTGAATTTATTCTTTACTGAGTCCATCTAAAACAAGCCGAAACATATGTATTGTAATAATCATTTTACAAACATTCAAGCTTTTTTTCTTGAAAGTGACTTCATACAAATTTAAACTCAAATTCACTATATCTTCAATGAATGCGAAGAATTTTGTCTAACATCTTTTACCCGTATTGGAATATACAAATTTCATACATGTAAGACAGAAATTTTTTTTTAATAATTCAGTTTCCAACAACATTAGTAAATAGCAATGTAAATATTTTCAAAGTCCTGCATTATTTGTATCTACTTAATGTAATTACATATAGCTTTCCATACCAAAATATCAATTAATTTATTCTGTAGGACTTGTAACTAAGTATATGAAGATAAGGTACAATAATTATTCAACATTCTAGAGGGTGCACAGTCTATACCAAAGTGAATGGTCGCGTGTATTTTCCAGATACGGTTTTGTGAAAATTAAAATTTTAAGAGAATAATTAATGAAATTTTTTATGTTATAGTTTGTTAAGAACTAATAAATACACGTTATATATTTAAACAAATGATACATAATTTACAAGATAACTTCATTTTCTAACGAAACAAAGTGAATAGGATCCAAAATTCTTCCACAAGAATATCTCGTGGGTATTTTTCAATTATAGTTTTTTAGACACATTGAAAGCAAATAGATATAAAACTTAAAACCAAGCTGTAATTTTTAATACTAAAGCAAAAAAGGCTTCTTTTGGGGAAATATAAAAAAGGAAATTGAAATAAAATTGTAACTAACACTCAAGCTTATCTTTAAAATACAAATGATGAATATTCTGATTAAACGCTTTGAAATACCGACAGTGATTGGAAGAGCATCAAATCAATAGGATGGAACAAGGGTGGGTGAACTGTTCTTGAAAACGGGCAACTTCTAATGTTTTTAAAGTGTTGAGGTGCACCCAATCGCGTAGGTGTGGCCATTCGAAATTAAATTTATGTTTTCCTTTATTTACACTTGTTTTGGACATTGTACTCCTCTTTCAAAATATGACACATTATTGTCTTTATGAATTTATAACTAAAAAATATATAACTACATGAATATCCGGCACTGAAAATGGTATACATGCAAACACTTGTTCGCTGCCAAGTCCTGCGCCTTCGCGAGACATGGCAGCAACGCGAAAACCTATTCAGTGTAAGCTTCCGTGTGTGGAATGATGTCTAAATAGCCAATCCCACGCTGTAACTGGAGGAACTGATCATCAACATTTTTTTCTCCTTCATAATGTGAAGAAAATTCATTTTTACAGCTGGAATCTTAGTGATCGTTTTTTACCCTATACTAACAGTGAAAGTGTTAGGTGTCTCTTTCCAATGAAGGTTTACACTACACATTTATCGAATTATTTGCTTATGGTATCCGACTACTTTGACTAATTTTTTTTTAAAAAAATAGAGAATGAGGATTTTTTCGTAATTTTTAGATTTGTTTAGTGTATTTTAAGAAAAATATGCTAAAGTGAGAAGAAAAAAATTACTATAATTATTATTACTATAATGGGGAAAAATGGGTAAAAATTTACAATAAATAACGTAATTAAAGCCCATTGTGTACCAGAAGTTTATGAACAAAAATTTTCAATTTTTCAACTATGATGTGTTGCTATGTTATTCATTTTTGAAATGACCTTCAGGATAAGAGATATTTTAATTTTTACAAAAACTAGAGCACTTTATCATAGTTATTACATGAAATTGCATAAAATACCAGTGATTATATTAACATAAGGGACTGTAAATTTTGTTATAAAACAGTGATTGATAAGTATGAATGTTAAAACACTTCTACTATTATACAGAACATACACAAAAAATTTCAGTTAATTATTTTCAAAACTTTTTGAGCAATCGCTGCCCCTGTTTGAACATTTTCAAAAAAAAAAAAAAACACGTTTCGAGTAAAACGCGTTTTAACATATGACATCTTGCTTAAAGTGTAATGGCATCTGATTTTACTAAAATACTTGTAGTTTTTGTTCTAGGTAACGGAAAATAATAAACTGGGTATTTTTATAAAGCTAATAAAATTGTCTATAAAATAAAATCTTAAAAAATTGTCGGTTTCTGGCAAAATTCATAATTTTAAGGTAATAGGATACCTTAAGTAAATGCAATCGCATTGATTGTGAAAAGCCGATTTTCTAGTCGAGTGCCGCTGGTGTTCCATAAATATCTTTCCTTATGCAAAAGCGGTCTTATAGTAAAAGCGGTAAGCTTAATATGTGTTGGCGGTCCACAGGTCAATCACAATCTACTTAATGTTCATTCCTTCTATAGAACAACCAAAAGTAGACATTCATAGCATTACATGACATTAAAATGTAAAAGCAAATTCAATTTAGTTGTACCTCCCACATGCACATGCCTAATGAATTGGCTAATTATTTATTAACGTCACAACCAGAAGCTTTAAATGGGCTATTGGTGAAGAACCTCTTAATTTTGAACCACAATCAAGTGACAAGGACGGCACTTGAACCAGCCTCCCGCTCTCTAAACTTCCAATACACATCAACGTGAAGACCTCTAACACCGACAGGTTTAACGTGCACTGGCCATTTTACACGGCGGGTCTTTAGTGACACCACCAGGTTTCGACCCCACGACAGAGCAAAAATACTATGTGACGCAAGTGTCATCTGGGCTATTGAGAAGATTAAAGGTTAACATTAGTACAGTATTGAATTTAATTGTAACTTAAAATAAAATGCGAGAGGTGTCACTAGCATTCTAAATTGCGTCAGATTTGTCAGTTTTGTTGTTGTTGTATTGTATTATTTATGTAACACAACAGCTCTTTCTCAATTCCTACTATTAGCTCACTCTCTCTCTCTCTCTCTCTATCTCTCTATCTATCTATATATATATATTAATCTTGTTCAAATTTTGAATCATTTATAAAAAAATTTCTATTCATCCAATCAAGTTCAAATAATTTTTTTTAGACTTGTAGTGGATGACACTTGATAATATAATTTTTTCAAACATTAATTCACTAATTACTGGTCAGTTAATTAAATTAAAATAATTACTGGTTTTCGATGCCAACTTAGATTTATCTAGATTGTTGTAACAATGTAACTGTTAAAACAATGACAAAAGTTGGTGTCGAAAATCGGTTTTTCAGCGGAACTAAGCCAAACCGTGTGTGTATTGTTACAACAATGTTGACAAATTATGCTCCTTTTTCAATTCCTACTATTATACTATAATATATATATATATATATAATCCTGTTCAAATTTTTCAATCGTTAATAAAATACTTTCTATTCATCCATTCAAAGTAGGAATTGACTTTTTTTATATTACTTGTTTGATGTTAATATGCTGCAACAGTAGCACTGCATTATAGTAATAAAATAATACACACGTATAGAAATGACATATATAATTAAGACACATAAAGATTTTGTCGAATAAAATATTACAATTTTACCATTTCCCATTCATTATTACACCTTCTGTGTCAATTACTCTAGTTACACAAGCAAATTTAAAAAATGCCTTTTATTTAAAAAAAAAATATATTGATGCAATAAAAATATTTATAATGTACATTGTAAATATTTTAAACTGAAATTTACACCAGTTAAGCGTTTCACGATTAGGTAGATACTTATCTGTGTACTAAAATGAAATTTTAAAAATTATTTTGTCTAGTTTGCTAAAAATAATTTTAACTGATCATCTTAACCCTTTAACTGTCAAGTTATTTTGATTATTTGGGTACATAAATTGTCAAGTATTTTGTTACAAAAATGAAATGTTTAGTACAAAATAAAATACATTTAAAGTTAAAAATTAATATTTTGAATTACTTGCATAAAAAATTTATAGAAATTACATATTCACTTGAAGTTGCTCCCCCACGGCGTGGCAGTGATAAAGTTCGCTTTTAGAAAAGCATTATTTTCTAAAAAAAAAAATTTAAATAAATAAATAATTAAAAATTAACACCTATTAGTAATTTCATTATTCAGTTTTGTGTGGTATTACTAGAAACATTTTTCCATGTACAGGCCAATTCCGCAATTAATAAACCAGAATTGTGTATCCTTCCTTATTTTTTCCATTTACATCCTTTTTTTTAACAATAAACTTTTTTGCGTCTTGTAAGCTGTAAAAGTCCCTCAATAAGACAGTATACCATAGATGATATTCAGGATTCTTTTGTCCAGAAGCTGTATCATCATATTTTTAAAAGCTCCTCTACAACTTGGATTCGAAATTCTAAAAATGTAAATGGCATTTTGAAGCACTTGTGCCGTGCCCGAGATAATACCAGGCATAACAGTTAAAATATTAATGATTTTATTCAAAATCGTAAAGTTTTTGTTATGATACTTGCTTTCGCGCCAAATGTCTTAAGAAAATTTTGAATATCTCACTTCAGTATCTATAAATAGACATCAAAAATATTTAGCAAAAATTTCATGTGGAGGCATGCAATAGATTTCAGACAAAAAAAAAGAAATCATTTTGATAAAACTTCAATTTTATTATAACATCCACCTTTTCATAGGAGTTACGCATCATAACATGTATTTGCTTTACTTATTTAAATTATATTCAAAACTTTTTTCCTTGTTTTGTTAGATTGTCCAGATATTCCATAGGTTTCCTTCATCGTTTTTTCCCTATGCAGACATTTCGCAGAATTTACAGAATATTTCCCAATGTTCTGTTCCCAATGTTTTTCGAATGGTTCACAACATACCAAAGTACACAAGCAGAACTTCAAAATGAAAGTAATGTACAATCTAGAATTATTCATTGAGCTTTCAACTACTATTACACATTTTACATCTCCCATTACTCATCAATACAAATGAAGCATATTTTATCTCATCATTGCATTAATAACGTCTTTAATTTCTTCATATGAGGAAAACTATCGTTTAAATTAACAATGTTCATTTGTTTTGATCATGAGTTCTTTGAATGGGGGCATCTGGACTATGAAAACAGTCCTCAATCCCATATCTGGTGCACTTCGATGTGGGAAACAGCGAAAGGGTTTTTTTTCAGTCTGCTGAGAGGCATGACGGTGATTGGCTGAGACAATGGGTTTCGGAAGGCGTGCATAAGAGTTTCTTCTTAATGGAGTGGAAGAATTTTCTATATGGTTGGGAGCTTAGAGGCTGCTCTTCGGTCGGCCAATAGTAAAAGTGAATCCGAATAATGAGTTCTTATAATCAGTATTCGCTTCAATATTGGATCCATTTTTGTTATCCTTGTATACATATTTTCTACTAACTCTAATTCTGCTATTTAAAAAGTACTTCTACACTTTTTTTAAAACTTTTCGCGATAGTGTATAGTAAAAGTGTAA
This sequence comes from Trichonephila clavata, assembly GCA_019973975.1. NCBI lineage: Eukaryota > Metazoa > Arthropoda > Arachnida > Araneae > Nephilidae > Trichonephila > Trichonephila clavata. Next base: position 11,765 of record BMAO01034025.1, read on the forward strand.
ACAATATTAAACCCAGCAGAGAATATGCAATTTAAATTAAATAAAGTTGAATAGTCTAAGTCAGAACAAAATGCATTTTAAATAGAAATAACTCTTATTTAATATCGAAAGAGAGAAAGCTATTAATATCTTTTTAGCTTACCACGTGAAACAGGTTCCATCCAGTTCTTTAAGGAATACATAGTTGAGAGAACACATTGGTGAACAATGTCACTAATGGTCCAACTTCTGCAAATATTTGCAAAAGGTTTGTGCTGTCACTTTTTCCCTCTTTTTTACCACTTGGAGAAACATTCCCTTCTTTTATTATACATTAGTTAGCATTAAGCAAAGTTTGAGGAAGGTCTCCAATTTTTACATTGACTCTAAAAGTCGGTCCATAGTGAATTTACTTGAATTTTTTTATTTCGTTTGAGTTAAACACACTACGCATAAAAATCACTTTTTTTTAGTTTCTAATTAAAGAAATCAAGTCAACGTTAATAAATGCCAGCATTTTTTCGCTGTAAATACTTCATCATGAAACTTGTTTTATATGATTCATTGATAATGCTAGAATAAAATTTGTAATAAAATAATGCATGCTTATTCCATCCACGTATTTTTGTCACAATTAGACAACTTTTTTAGGATTAGTCGATTTTTTTGGAGGGGGGGGGGGATGTCTAACAATTTACTAAATATTCTGCTGTGCATTTCTTAAATTGAAATTATCGACAAATTTAAGTTAATTTCTTTTTGCACTTTCATAGTCTCTAAGCATCGAATTATTGTCAAAAAATTTTGTAATTGTTACATCCGCAAGTTGTAGTTTATTTTCTTTTACAATGTCTCCAGGTGGCGCTCATCACTCTTGTCAATGAGCCAGACTTTTGTTAAAATAATTATAAAATTTGACAGTTAGATTATTGAGTGAATTTATCTGGTGCACATATTTGCCTTCCAATGCCTCTTGTTTTAAAATATACAGTTTGGAAATAAGTTCTTGAATTTAAGTTCGTCGTTATATTATTGGCATTTAAAGATAGTGAAGATCCTCGATTACGAGGGTTTAATTTTAAACAATCATCGTAAAAATTAAGGAAAACCTATTATATTTAACAATTAACTATTTGATTTTCTTTTTTACATTTACAAGAATTTTCTTAAACCCTTTCTTTCTTAAAAAATTTAATTGTTTAAAATAAACACAATGTAATTTCCATTGAGTTTTAACAAAATATACTTTATCTAAAATGAACAATCTTTAACACCCTTCGGAATTTCTCCTAAAAGTTTAGTTTTAAAACTGTAGTTTCTTTCTAAATCTACTATCAGGAAAATGTTCGAAAATAATATTGTCTGCTGAATGTCGAGAATGAAAACTCCCTCAAAAAAAGTTTTGGAAAACGTGGTACCACAAGTAATACCAAATTAACTGCCCCAGGACTTGAAAGAAACTAAATATTTAATTTTCTAGAGTTTAATGTCTCACGCCATTTTTACTTCGAACATTATTGATTTTTTATTGTTATTTTTGCTTCTTGGATTGTTTTCACTATCAGCGAAGATATCATCTCATAGCAGGAAAAATGAAACAATAAAATACTTCCTATAATGAGGTGATTGCAAATTTAATAAAAGTACCATTTGTTATCTTTTATCGCGACACAAATGACTCTTCTTTTTATATAACAGAATAGTTATAATCCGAACCTGGGAGCATTATTTTGACATTATTATTCTATTCTATTTTTTAGTTTTTCCAATGATTGTGGTTGAAATGATTTTATTTATAACAATGTAACTATAATTTTTTGAAGTATATAATTGTCCGGTAGTAAAGGGCTTAGAAAAATGTTTCACGCAAATGTTTTAACAACTTAACTTCCTAATACTACTTCATTAAATATAAAAATTGGAAGGAGATACTTGAATATAAAGTCAGTTAACTCTTTTATAGTATTATTTTAAGTTAAATTATATAAGGAAATGGAAATATTTCATTATTTCTTTTTCATTACTTATCCTTTTTAAAATTTTATTATTTTTAGTTTGAAATAGATATAAAAAATAAATACCATCAGTAATTTTGATGTTACCAACTTTTCAAAACATTTATTTTGACTCAACGTCAATCTGCTTGCAATATTTAACAAAAGAAAATTATTAAATTTAATAAGATAAATTGCATACAGCTATTCTAGATTTTTTTTTATTTTGCATAATAATGCTATCTATTTTGTCTACTTACCCTCCTAATACTGCTTCGAAATTATGTGACTATAAGATCCATGTCTAGACATAGCATTTGCAAAGTTAATGTATATTTGAATATTCTGAAAAAGAATCCGCCAATCAGTAGCGTAACCGAGAATATTATGGCTCCCTGCAAAGTAAGGCCTTAGGCCCCAAGCCCAAATACCTACTTGGTGTCAGTTAGGGTTTGGGCCCCTTGAAATACTGCCCCCCACGCAATGCGGGGGTGTACGTTACATCACTGTCACCAATGCCTTCAAAGCATGATTCTTCATAGATATTTTGGGGTTTTCTATGTAGGTTATTTTGTAGAGAATTTTTCAAATCAACATTGCACTTATCGTTAACAATATTCTCCAAAAATATCTGGTTTATGGTTTATACAACTTTTGTAGCAGTATTATCAAAATTATATTCACATAAAATACACGAATATGGGTTGAATTCATATCCTTACGCGAGATACAAAACAAATAACAAAATGAATATTTTTGAGAAAATCTTCTTTCTGAAGAAGACTCTGGCAGTGTGTGGGTGAACAATACGACTATGAATGAGGTTATGCCAAAAGCAAAAACCATAACGAATACAGGGAGACAAACTTTCACAAGTAGAGAAAGTTCGACACTTAACATGCATCCTAAAAGACATTTGAATCTTACTTTTCATTCTCGTCGTACTTTCATATGGATAGAACCCAAAACCCACTACCTGTCCTCGAATATCCGAAAAACCAACCATTATGATAGCGGAGGCTTGATGGTCTGGGCAGACTTCTCATTGGATAGCCGCATACATCTCTGTCTTTGCCAGAGGTATTATGATTGCTGTAAGGTACAGGGATGAGATCTTGAAGCCCTATGTTTGCCTTTTTATGGGTACAATTGATCTTGATTTTATTTTAACGTATGACAACTTGAAGTACATAGAGCTCATTTGATTGACAAATTTCTGGAAACTGAGAATATTCGTCGCCAGTTGATTCGCCGCCAGGGATTGGCCAGTTTGATCTTCAGACCTCATGCGTATACAGCCGGCCTGGGACTTTCTGGGAAGGGCAATTGTAACTTTCAACTCCCTCCGAGAACCATCCAAGTCCTGAAAACAGAGTTGCTGAACGAGTGGGATTAGTTGTCGCAGGAATTCATAAATTCCTTTATTTTCGATATAAAATCACGATGTGAGGCCTGTTTATATGAAAGAGAGGACCATACATCTATTAACCAATTGTTTTAGTTACGTTCTGCAACTGCTGTTTCTATACATTCCGATTTCTATGAATGTTATTCACAATCAGGTGCGTGTATTTAAATTGTAGAATGGTTATTTTTCTTTATATCAGTGCTATTTACATACCAAATTTCATTAAAATCTGTTTAGGAATTCTAGAGATAATTGATAAAATTTTAAAACTTTGAGTTGAAACACCATATTATATTAAATGCAAGTAAAATTCAAAATCAATTTTACTATGGAATTATATCTCACAGTGTTACTTACTAAGCATACAATTAAGATGAAATTTACAATTTAAACTTTTACTTCAAGTCCCATGTTATAAATATATTCTTGGAAAACAATTGAAAATCACTTTATTGTCCCCAAACTATCCTGGTTCTAAATAGAGTGTTGTTGGAGTAGTGAAATCTATTGACTCACTAGCTGTATTATTACTAGAATGAATTCACACGGTGAAATTATATATGCGTAAAGATGGATCCTCACACGCGATTAACTCATTTTTATCCGTCTTCTAACTGATCTTTCAGACTTCTTTGAGTTGATGAGCCTCACACGCGATCTTGCGTGTGTATGAGAACTGTTGTATTGCATTGTATTTTTAGTTCTTGTTTTATTTCAATCCACGTGCATGTATTCCTTTTTATTAAAATATGTCCAATACTTCTGAAAAATATTAAAATATGTTCAATACTTCTGAAAAATAATAAACAAAAATGGAAATGCTTTTTATTTTTAACACCTATATACAATTGAGAAGATGTTCTCGTCAACTGCTTAAACTTTAGTGTGTCATTTGCCAGTAATCTATATAGATATATGATATGTATAAATTAAATCTCAATTTTATTGACTGTTTATATCACTAAATGAACGGTAGGAAATCTTTAAAAAAATGTGAATAATAGGAAAAGTTTGTAGTGAACTCTCGCCCTCTGAAGTGTGAGGGTTCACCTACTCATGTGATATTTTCTTAATATATACAATTTATGACAACTTTCTAATCACTAGACAATGCCGGTTTATCCACTGGGGTGGGTGCCCTGGGGGCCGGAACACACTTAAAGGGCCCGAATAAACTATATTTAACCAGATTTCCCGGTTATAAATTTCGATCCACCAGTACCAAGGGGGGCCCGTATATCTTCTGCACCCACAGCCCGAAATGAGCTTAAACTGGCCTTGGGACTAGAGCAGCACGTCAAACTTAAACCGCAATCTAAGTAACTAGAATCTAAATCTTGTAATCAATGATTGATCTTTAAGGTATCCGTCTGGTTGCAACAACTTTTTTTTAAAGAAGGAAATATGGGGATTTTTTTCTTATTTTTAGATTTGTTTAGTACATTTTAAGAAAAATGTGCTAAAATTAAGAAGAGAAAAAGAAATTATTATTACTAAAATGGGAAAAAATAGGTAAAAATTGAAAAAAAAAAGCATAAACGCGGTCCATTCTGTACTAAAGGTTTATAAACAAATTTTCAATTTTGTCAATCTAATGTGTTGCTATATTATTCATTTTTGAAATGACCTTCAGGATAAGAGATATATTATTTTCACAAAAACTATAGAGCACTTTAGCTCAGTTATTATATGAAATTGCCAAAAAAAAACAAACAGTGATTATATTCACATAAGGGACTGTACATTTTATAATAAAACAGTGATTGATAAATCTAAAAGTTAAATCTATTCTACTATTACACAGAACTTACAGGGAAAAAATTCAGTTAATTATGTTCATTTTTTTTTTTTTTTTTTTTTTTTTTTGCAATCGCTGATCCCTTCTGATTATTTTTTTAAAAAAATCACATTTCGAGTAAAACGCGATTTTAAGTATAACATCTTGGTTAAAGTAGTAATGACATCTGATTTTATTAAACACTTGTAGTTTTGGTTCTAGTGAACGAAAAATGATATACTTGGTATTTTTATAAAGCTAATAAGATAGCCCATAAAATAAAATCATAAAAAAATTGTCAATTTTTGGCAAAATTCACAATTTTAGGATAGTCGAATACCTTAAAAGTAATGCTAGTCCTTTAATAGCCCGTTGAATTTTTTCAACTTACTCTAAGGCAGTGCTTCTCAAACTTTCAACATTTGCGACCCAATATTCGATTATACTTTTCATCGTGGCCTCTCCACATAAAATAACAATTTATTGAATTTAATAATACTATACTTGACTCTAAAGCTACAATACGACTTTAACCTCTTGAGTGCCACCGGCGTATATAATATCTCACTTAGCCAAAGTGTTAAATGCCCTTGACGTATTTATACGTCTTTCCGAAGTTCGATATCTGTGCATAGCTGTCCATAAAATTATTCTGAAGGTTTTGGAATACAATAAATGGGCCTTGACAATGTTTGCGAAGGATTTATTTATTTCAGAGACGTTTTTGCTTATTTGTTCATTTTCATCCCCCCCACTACCTTACATACGAGCCCCTGCGTGGAAAACGGTGGCATTTGGGAGCGAATCGCGTAACTTTTAATTGGAGTTAAGGGATTAATTAGAAACCGTACAAATTATCAAGATAATTTTTGTAAACATTTTTTATGACAAGCCCATGCGGTCAAAGGTAATTATTAAACTTGTTCTTTGTATTATTAAATTAATTATAAAATACATTGTGCGGTACTGATACATTTAAAAGTGTAATATATCAGTACAAATGTGTACTTTATATGTTTTATTATGTCAGAATGTATTTTGTTTGTTTACTTTCAGTAAATTAATACTTTTTTAAAAAAATAATCATTTGTTTTCGACTTTTCAATATGCTCGCGTCTTCTCATAGAGCTATCACGTTTCCCCTAGGGGGAACGCCCCCCACAGTTTGAGAAGCAATGCTGTAAGACGATTATATTACAACGTTTTCTATTAGCCTCTCTAACTGATTTCTTAGAATAATATGGCAGCAAACACCACACCGACTTCCCTCTTCACTTGACTTTAAATAAAAATCGTCATTAAACATAAATTGCGGTTCATTTACAGAAAGAGATTTTATAGTAACGTAAGGTTCTCAAAATTATATTCTATTGATAATTATTAGGAATCACGAACTGAACCCGCTGGAAGGTTTTTTACACTAATTTAATTTTTCAATTAAACAAGAAAACTCACAGTATTTGGTGTCTTGTGTGGCTTCTAATTGTCTAAAATAATTTCAATTTTAAGATTTGATGTTATATCTAGATATTTTATCGTCACCAAAGACTCATTATGCATTAAGTACTTCTTTAGCAATATATATATGTGAACCCTAAAATTTCCTTATGTGTTGACAAAAATGTACACAAATAAACATTACCTAATCTTTTGACCAAGAAGGGAAATATAAAATAAATTTTAGTGGTGGTTTGTTTTTCAACAAATCATAGAAATACTTATCTATAAATAAAAAAATAAATCATCAAAATGATGCAGAGATGTTAGGTGATTAAAATAATCTTCCTGTTATGCCTATGATGAATATGATTCATATTAAACAGATTTAAAGCAAAATAAATCTGAGAGAGATTTTTTTAAAGAAATCTGAAAGATAAACAAACTTATTTTCTTTGAAGGCAAAATTCTAGCTTTTTGCCCGATAGCCTATGACGATCGGACGAAGAAGATATCCTATATTTGCTTTGACAAGTAGAGGAAGAAAAAGTTGCAGATGTCGTTTCTTCTCTTTTTTTTATGGAAAAATATGGGATTTAAGTTTTTATGTCAACATATTTTATTCTTAGGATAAGAATTGAATCCCTCTTTTGATGTAGTTGTTGCTGATCTTATATATAACAAAAAAAGTTTTTCGCATGCAGTTTTGGAAATTTCAAAATTTTGTTCGTTAATGATGCTTTTCCGATAAAAATTGTTTTGCTGAAACTGAATGATGAAAATATTTTTTAAATAAGATACTTCGAAAAAATATTATGTATAATCCAAAGAAAAAAATAAAGAATAACGCTTTAAAATATGTGATTGATGAAATTTAGAAAATTATTTTTAATAACAATAAATATTATTTACTTTTGTTTGATTAATGTCACGTGTAATTACAATGTATAATGGCATCTCATCAGAAGTTATTTATAAAAATATAGTTTAGAGAAACTAAAAAACACGCTTTTATGTCTAATCGAACTAAAAAGTAAAAAAATAATTCTTAAGACAAGAATAAAATGATTAACGAGAAAATTAATGCCATTAAGGTAAAGCGTGTGATGCTCGATATCAGTTGTTATAATTTTCAGAAAAACTAGACAATTGTTTATGTAATGGTAAGAAATTGATGACGCGCATTTTCTCACCATTTTAAGGATTGTAACTTAATCTTTTAGTCACTAAATCTGGAAATGAGATCTTAAATTAGTCGCCAGATTTGAAAATCGTTATTCCTGATGTTTTGATCAGGAAAATGGAATAAAATTATGAAACTATTGTATTGTCTTCGGTCCTTGACAAGTGTGCGAAATTTCGAATTCATCTGATCTTTTAAAGTGGGTAAAAATCGTGTTCAAAGATTCCGTTACATACAAGAGAAACTTATAAAAGCTTGTTAATAACAACTTACACTTCGAAAAAAATTTCGTAATTTTTAACTTCTATATGCCACACTTATCAAATAAAAAATTCTATAATCAAGATTTTACAGCATTTACTTAATTTCTAACTTAAAAATAAAAATTTCTTCAAAATCACGCATAATATTTTTTGTTTGCTTTATTTAAATACACTTATATTTTTCAAAATAAATTTAATTTCCCTCTATGAAAAAAGTGAAATGAGAATTGTGTAAGTATGAACAAAAATATTTTTAGTGAATTTAAAATTCGTTAATATATTAATCTTACTATCTTAAAATATCATAACCTTTATTTGGGTATATGAATAAATATAATTTTTTATTCATTTATATTAAGGATGCTTAAGAAGAGGCTGACTTATAGTCAAATTATATTTAAGTTATCATTTTGTTACCGAAAAAAATCATGCATAAAAATACATCTGCAATTAAAATTTATTCGCTTTCACTCGCAATTTTGCTGAAAAAATTGGCGTTCATATATAACTTTAATCATAGCTGAAAGATGAAAAAGAAAAACTGCATACATATTTTTTTTCTTTTATTATTCATGGAGGAAGGAAAGTAAATTTTAATAATTGCATATTCGTAGGTTTATTTCAAAGTAATGCTTCACTAGAACATCAGCTTTTAACGACGGAATAATAATTTGGAAGCATTTCCCATGTTTACATACATTTATTCGAGAAATTGAGGAAGAGTAACTCCCTTAGGACTATCTTTTAGTCAAGTACGGATTTATGACCTTGAGTTGCAGAGAAGGCTCCCTTCTCCCATGTGGTTTACCGTCCTAGGATATGACTAATTCTAGGATATATCCTCTTCCCAGTCAATTAATACTTATATGCAACTAATATATTCCCCTCTCCTCTTTTTTTCAAACGAATTTTAAGTAATTTTTTATTAATGCGAGCCGAAATTTATTTTACTGTAATTAAATTACTTAGTGGATAGGAATGTTTAGTTTTACCTGTATATATACTGAGTTTGGATAAATTAATAGATAGTTTTTTCTGGCTTTCATTCTGGAAAAAAATATAAGCAAAAGAAAAAAAAATAACCCCAATCTTGCTGCATCTTATTAAATATATTTCTTATTATTAATTAGGAACATTACAAGATTTTGTATCCACGTTAGATTCATCAAACTTGTGGGGGAGGGGTCCTAACTGGGACCCCTCTCCCTCTGTCCGGCTCGTCTCTAAGTGTGGGGGGAAACGAAACATCACCAACAAACGCCATAATAACAAATAGATTTATTCAAGCTCTGAATAAACACTTAAACACGCAAAAGTTTAATTATAAGAAGAAACCCAGGAGTGATCTCTAAAACGTCGATTAATCCTAATACTCAATTCCAAGTCAACCCGACTACCAGAAATGGATAAGGAGGACCTCAGGCCGACACTAAGGACCTCAGGCCGATTCTAAATCTACTATCTGAAAGCTTCAATCTAATAATTTAATCTCAGAATTTACACCTTTTAAACGCGCGCTAAGTTTGTGAAGTTAATTCTCCAATGTTCAACTTACTTGACAGCTTCACGGCTCCTTCTCCCCTTTACATCTACAAAACCTATATATATATATATATATATAGACTTTATATAATCGAACTAATTAACATATATCTATCTCATGTTTTTCTTGAAAGGCTGTGAATTAGTATAAATGCTAGCCCCAAAGTTTAAACAAGAGGATTAGTTAGAATATCTCGTGAATAGCCCCGTCACAAACTGAGATAATGTTTTACCCCATTTCAACCACATTTATCGAATTCTTGTTATTTCCGTGTTTACAAATTTAGGAAAATTTATATTTTCAATTCCAATAAAATGCTCAATTAATAAAATGTCAAACAATTAAAAATAAGAACAATAACTTATATTACTTTTGCATTTGATTGATTATGATGAAATCAGCCCTGAAATTAAATTCAAATTTAAAACAATGAGAAAAAGTATCGAGTTGTTTTTCATTTTCTACAGATTTTTGGTTCATTTATGATGTAAGCATTTTAAGATTTTGCTATTTGTTTGGATTGTTAAAAATGCTTTAAAATAGTCTGACTCTATCAAGATAAAAAGACATCATATGAAGAAAGACATTTAAATATATTTAAAAGAACGAAAAACCTACATGTTGGTTAATAGGCTTAATATACAAAGGGGACAACTAAATTCCCGGACTGCGCATGCCCTAGCAGTTAAGCTTCGTGTGAAGGAGTGGGAATGGAATAGTATAGTTGACCTTAATCCTTCTGGAGCTGGTGGCACGTTATATCATCGCTTTATCAAGTTCAGTTGTTTTTTTTTATCATTGTCTGAATTAAGACATTGGCGTGTCGAAACAGCACTACCATGATTAACTTAAAAATAGAGTCGCACTAACATTTGAAATTCCTCTTACAATAAAAAATAAATAAAAAAAACTCTAACTTAATATTTTAAATTGCTAAAAGAAGTGTTTGGAGATAACTGCATTTCACGTGGTCATTTTTTTAGTGGCACAAAAGATTTCCGGAAGGTCGTAAGGCTTTTGCAGTTGATAAACGTCCAGGTCGAATTGTGTCATCAAGAACTGATGCATACTTTTAAAAAAAACAAATGATATCGTGTGAAAAGACCGACGTTGGAGTGTTCGGATGAAGTCAGATACTACGAACATTGAAAGAGAGACAAGAATAAAAATTTTGCCCGAGAATTTGCATTTGGTGAAAGTTTGCGCAAAACTGGTACCGAAAAACTTGATCAAGACAACACCCCGGCGCACATTGAGCTCTCTGTAAAACAATTCTCGACGGAATAACGTATTACAGTGCTTGAGCATCCACCGTACTCACAAGATCTCGACCCATACGATTTTTACCTGTTTCTTAAAGTGAAAAATGCATTGAAGAGAATTTAATCTGTTGATAAGGTGAAGGAAAAAATTGCAGACTTACTGAAGATGGTAATATCTAATGAGCCACAGTACTGCTTTGAACTGTGGAAAACTTGTATGCAACATGTATTGATCGGAAAAAGGAGTATGTTGAAAGGAATTAAGCGATATTTGTACATTGTTTTCAATATTTTTAGACTAATCTGGTTTTTTAATTGTACAGTGGTATTTTCAACATTTGTGTTTTTCAATTAGCGTTATGTTTTTTCTTAGTAACTTGAATCCTATTCTTACTCGTTCTTTGTATGTATAATAGAAATATTATTGTAATTTACCTACAAAGAAATAAGGATCTAGTTCGTAATCATACAAAAAAACTTAAAAGTTATAAAAATTTTATTATACTGTTGAGAACATGGTCATCCTGCTAATTTTCTGTGTCTCAATGTATATTTTCAAAAATGATGTAAGTAATAGATTACTATAATTTTTGCATTCTTCTCATTAAAATTCCATGTTAACTCTCTTTTTTAATTTTTATTAGTTTCAAACACGTTATACAGATGGCGCTATATTTATGTTTTTTTTCCCTGTTAACTGTCCTTTCAACACAGTACTCCCTTTTTTTCTACAATTTCCTGATTTAATATTTTAACTTCGCGTTTTCGAAATTTTCGAAAACAACGTTGAAATAAGGTTTGCTTTGTTTAAAAATATCTTTTTGCGACTTCAATTTTCATATAAATTCAAAATAGTTTTATTTTTGAAAGCTTACTTTTTGTTTATACATTCAAATTAGATGACATTGATTTTCAATCTTGGTATATATTCTTCGTAGCACTGTTATACATAAAAGTTTCTGCAGAAGGGAAAGTTTAGGTTTCTGTAAAGCAAGCTTAGTTCTACTTCAATCCTCTAACTTAGCGACTGCTTTAGATGCCATAATTTTCTATTTGTGACAGCTGACTTTTCTTTTTCAGTGTTGATTTCATACTCGTTGTTTTCTATTTTAGAATTTAAGCTTCATCTGATATGTAAGATATTAAATCTATCAGCCATTTATTTGATTTATTAAATACATTTATAATAAACAGAAGGAATTATATTTACATTTATGCATCTTTTTTAAAAAAATCACGTTCTAAATCCTGGATATAGTCGACATCTTTTAGTCAAGAGAACCTAGTCTTTGAATATTTGTAGAGCTTAACTCATGTTTTGATCTACTTTTTCTATACACTAAAAAGTGTTGAAGAGCCTTACAATCTTAAAAAATATTTTCTTACAGATTATGCTAAAATATTTCTTTCTTCGGCATAAAAATTTTTTTTTTCATTTTTCTTCAAGCGAAAAAGTCGTAAGTAAATATTTATATAACTTAAACTCTAACCTTCTCATAAAATATTTTTTGCCTGGAGTTTTCGAAACTTTAAAACGTTATCAGTTTCAAGAATTGGTAGAAATTTTAAGAGTAAGAATCATACAATTTTGAAAGAATAAATATGAATAAAAAATATAGATACAGGATTGTACTTCACTTAATTTTGCGATATTTCATTCATAATTCCAGTTAAAAATAATTTCATAAATAAATTTTGTATATATATATGCAGATACATAATAAAAATATATATATGTATACTATATTACTAACACTTTCTCGGTCTATTTGTATACTATATGTACTAGCAAAAATACCCATTCTTCGAAAGGTTGAAATTAAAAAAAAATATAACAAAAAGTTAGAAAATTTTAACAATTTTAATGAAGCCAAAATTAACCAAAATCTGGAATAATTTAAAGTAAATTACAATTTAATTTCTAAGAAAAGAATGATTCATCGATCAAAGTAGCTCAAGAGCGAAATAACTAAAGCAGAATAACTCGGTAATTTTTAGGTTCATTTATCAGTCAATATATAAATATTATCTAAAAAAATATGTAAATATCTTTATCGTTCATTATCTTACGTGATTCGCTCCTCTGTGCAACATTTTTTAACATAGGCGTGTGTTAGTGGTGTATTGGCAGAGATAAACAAATTTTTCTTAGGAATAAGTAAATCTTTCACAAACACTCTCTGGACCTTTTTATTGCATTCCAAAGCTTATGGAATAGTTTTAATGATAGCAGCACAAAAAAAGGATCATATTTCGGAAAGACGTATATATATGTCTTGCGTTTTTAACGCACTGGTTGAACGAGACGTATATATACGTCTTGGGTTTAACGCACCAGTTGAACGAGACGTATATATACGTCTTGGATTTTAAAGCACCGGTTGAACGAGACGTATATATACTCCGAGGCAGTTAAGGGGTTCAAGAGCTTTCACAGTGGCATGAGCTTTATTTCCAATGGATCCTGTCCCACATTGAACTGTATGGCAATGAAATGGCTGGCCTTTTGGCGAAGGAACGCGTCATTCAGTTTCCAGAGTCAATTAACTCCCCGACATTCTCTGAGGTGCTCCAAAATAAAAATTTCAAACCGGCAACTATAGAAAATTTTCCTGACTGATTATGGTATAATAGGCAGCCGGTGGTAGAATGTATTATTCTTTGCTGATACACAGAAAATTTTCACCATTGCTTAATCACCAAGAATTCTAAAATTGCACCCTGTAAATAAAAAAGAAATTGAGTTCACGGTGTATCCAAGTATAAAATGTACAATAATATCCCGCGCGAACTTAGGCGATAGGTGTGATTGAGTGATAATTGCATAAGTCAAATTTAAGTAAGTCGTGGTATGATTTCACATATAAATACATATATGATACTTTTAGTTACGGTCGGAGATGAAAGAAAATAGCGATACAAAAAAATAAATGTTAAACACTAAAATAACACAAATACAAAATCGCAAACCGAAGTTATTTTCATTTGAAAGATTTCATAAAATCTATCAAGTTAATCTGCCTGCTCAAAGAAATTTCTTATCTCCCGCAAAATTTCTTTGTCACATGCTAATAATTTGTATTTCTCGTTTTGCTGAAAAAATATGCTCTTCGTTGGAGCTAAAGTTTTCTTAAATTTGTAACCCTTTTTCAAATAAATTGAGGCAGCTTTCTGTCGAATTCCCAACCGTCATTAGAACTTTTGATTCAACTGGAACAAAAGACTCAAATTCTTCAATGCTTTGTTCTTGCATTTCTTGAAGCTCATTAATTGTCAGCTCTTAACTGTGGGAATTCATCAGTTCTTGAACGGCATCATTATCATCCATTTCTAAATTTATTTGGCTGACAAGATCAACAACTTCTTCAATCAAGTTACCTATTTCATCATTTTTCAGCTAAAAAGAAAACTAAGAGTGAATAATCGAGTTCTGTAAAGCTCAAACAAAAAACAAATCAATGGGAGTTAAAAATCGTTTAAGTCAGTTTTTCTCGAACTTTTAATATTTGCGACCTAGTACTCAATCATAATTCTCATTGCAGCCCCCTCCATACAATGACAATGTATTGATTTCAATTATACTATACTTTCACGCAAATTTACAATACGGCTTTAACCTCTTTAGCGCCACCGGCATATATAAAAGTCTCTCTCAGCCAAAGTATTAATTGCCCCGGACGTATATATACGTCTTTTCGAAGTACGACCTTTTCTGTGCTCTGCTATCCATAAAATTATTCCGAAGGCTTTAGAATGCAATAAAATGAACTTGGCAGTGTTTGAGAAGGATTTACTTGTTTCAGAGGATTTCTTTACTTATCCCTTTTCTCCCCCTCCCCCAATACATCACATACCTACACCTACTTGGAAAGGGAGACATTGGGGAGCAAATATTTACTTTTAACCTGCAGGTAAGTGTTAGTTTTCATGTATAATTTTATATATGGCAAGCCCATGGGGTCACTGGTAATTTTTATATAAACTTGATCTTAACTTACTATTGTTAAATTAATTATCAAAGACTTTGCGCTGTACTGATCCATTTATAAGTGTCTTATATCAGTGTAAATGCGTATTGTATTTTTTATTATGTCAAAATGTATTTTATTTGTTTACTTTCAGTAAATAATCTTTTTTTTTTAAATAATCTTTTGTTTTGGACTTTTCAATTTGCTCGTCCCCCCCCCTTTGTAGAATTATCACCGCCCCTAGGGTAGCGCGCATCACAGTTTGAGAAACGCTGGTGTAAATCTAGGTTCGCTTAAGTTGGGTTAGCATAAGTGGAGGTATTAGTGTATATAATGCAGAAACCAACTAAGCAATCTTAATTACCTTTCCTAATTTTTATGTTATAAATAATCAAGCAGAAATCAAGAAAGAAATAATAAGCAAAAAAAATTGGTGTAAGCATCTTTTTTTCTGAGAGAAAAATAATGTAATATTGCTTTTATATATACAAAGAAGAGAAAAAATATTCTTTTTGCCGCAAGTTTGCATTTCGTGAATGAGGCGTATTGACGAAAAGAACTTTTTATACATATGCATCGATTTTGTTTCTTTTACGTGATCAACACAAAAGTGGATCACTAACTGAATTCTTTTTTTATTTATCGTTTCAACATTTCTCTCGATTTAGGGATTCTTCTTTTACCCTTGAAATAAATTCTTTTCTTTTGTCCTGCAAAAGAGAAAAAAACATACGTATGAAAATGTTCTCATTCAAACAAAAGTTTAGATAATCGTTCGAAAGAACATTTGTTTGGAAACAGGATAAAAACATTTGGAAGGGAAGAATTTAGTCTGTTCTAATTTCATCAAATTATTGTTTACCTCAGAAGCAATCAATCAAATTTTCAAATTTGTTATGATAAATAAGTCCATTTTAGAAAAATAATTTTGTGCGTTATCTAGTAACTATACAGAACAATGGCTTATAGCGTACTTTTACGAAATTTAACTACATAAATATTTTTTTCTCTTAGTGTGTTTTTTCTTATAAAAAAAATAAATACTTTAGAATTTTTTACTTATTTTTTTTCCTTTTTGAGCATTATGTAGCTTGAGATTGTACTCGTTCATAATTTTAATTACAATAAAGGAGAGAGAATTAAATTTAAATAAGAAATACATCGAATTTGCTTAGAGTTGAAAAAGGTGCAAGTGTCAGTACGATTTGGTTCATTTCTACCCCAATTTTTGAGGGAGAACACCCTGGAAGGGCAGAGTCCTCACCTCCATCAACTTCACGAGAAGACTTGCACCACGACGGCTATTTAGAGTACTCCCCATGCAGCAAAACCATTCTATATTTACAAATATCCATGCCTTCTCGGGATTCGACCTCAGAGCCTACGGCAGTGCTTCTCAAACTTTCAATATTGGTGATCCATTTTTCCGTCATAATTTTCATCGCCACCCCTCTACACTATAACTATATATTGAATGCAATAATAATTTACTTTGACTCAAAGCTGTAAAACGACTTTAATTACATACAGTACAAATTATCAGATAAGAATTAAATTTTACCTTTAAGTAATAGATATTATCAGTAAGAACTGCTAATTAATGGGATAAGTATTATGTAACTTTCTTTTAAATTTTCAAATTGAAATTGTTTGCAAAATAATTTTTAATTAAAGAAGGTATCAAGGTTCTCAGGAGCTTTGCTACAGAAGGGCTCTCAACTTTGAAGAAATCTTCATAGATTTCACGCCAAGTAGAGAAATCAAAAGGCAACTTATATTAATAAACCATTCTTTGAATTTTGGGCAGAGGTGGATGACGAATTTTCTGCATTGAAAACAAAAGTACTTCGTATGCTTTGTGTATCCATCTCCCCTAAACATAAAATTAATTTAGTTTTGACAAATTAATTAACAAATGCAATGTGCTGTTCTAATATGTATATTGTATCAGTTTAAATTTGCATTTTATTTTTTATTATGTCAATGTATTTTGTCTCTTGCTTTCTTTCAGTAAATTGATATTTTTTTATACATAATTATTTTATTTTAAACTTTTTGATATGCTGCCCCTCACATAGGATTGCCACGCCCCTTTAGAAGCGTGAGCCCCACAGTTTGAGAATCGCTGTACTAAAAGGTTCAAGATGATGATGACTCTTCTACAAATATATCAGAAGTCCGCAATGATCATGTTTAAATAAGATATTTTAGTTTTTCTTTTCTTTAAATTAACCCGTTTGATAAAGATGTGTTGCAGAAAGATCTTTTTGCTATCGATGCTGTATCACAGGGTTCAGCAACCTATGACCCGCGAAACAATTCTCAGTGGTTCTTAGTACTACACTTCAAATTTGTCAATTTTTGAGTGGATGGAATTTAATCAATTTGTAAAAAATCTTACAAACATCTTTAGATTTGTGGACATTTACGGAATTACTAAACAATCTGAAACATAAATCTAAAGATAAATTCACAGCCATTTTGTATATTATTGAAGGTCATTGATGGAAGGAAATAATTGTTTGAAGAGAGAAAAATTGCATGGACTCTCTGCATTTTCGCTTTTGATTCCACATATCCAAGTAAAAAAATCTTTCCTTATATGAAAAATATTTCGTGTCTGCAAAGAAATGGTTTATTAACTGAATGTTCAAAATAAAGTCAAGTTCAAAGTCACAAATTATAATCCTGAGTTTGTGATATGAAAATAAAGAGGTGCATACTTCAGATTCGCATTAAAATTTTTGTTTAACTAAAATGAACGGAAATACTTATATTTTGTCTATTTCTTATTTTAATAAAACTGTTTAAAAATATATAATATATGTACAATTTCCATTCTTTTCAAATTTTTGCTGGAGAAATGTAGTTATATTTTATGTTGTTTATTTTTATATTAAGAAATATCTTTAAATGATGTAAAATTAATATACAGTGGTACCTCGACATACGAGTGTCCCAACATACGAGTTTTTCGAGATACGAGCCGGCGAGTGAGTGATGTTTTGCTTGAGTTACGAGCGAAATTCGAGATACGAGTTCGGTTTAGCAGGTCGGCCGGTAGTAGCACGCGACCGTGCGCCACGCGGTCGCGCCCATCACGGTCAGTGAATTAGTTAGCAACGTGCTTCCACTGTGATAAGTTGTGTAGTTGTGTTCGCGTTTTGTGTTGCGTTTACATTTACATTTACAGTTGTAGTTCATTTATTTTTATAACCATGGATCGGAAGAAAGTCTGTGTCGTCGAGGAGCACACCCAGGAACTGACGACTGAGGAGATACAAGAGTTACAGTCACAGCAGCATACGGAGGTTATGCAAGAAATTGGTTTCGAGGAGTCAGAGGAGGAGGTTATTTCTACAAGTGAGATAAAGGAGATTTTAGGAATGTGGGAGAGAGTTTCACAGTTCGTAGAAAAGAAACACCCAGAAAAAGTTGCAACAGGTTGTGCATCTGATTTTTTAATGACACTTGCCTAATCATTTCGGAACATTTGAGAGGAAGAAACAAACCTACTTGACATTTTTTTCTAAACGCTACAGTGAAGGAGAAAAGTAGAAAAAGCAAAGACCAGTGAGGATATCTAATTTATTTCTTTAATTCTCTTTTTTGCTTTTGTACAATAAATATTTGTCATTTATAAATTCGTTTTTATTATTCAAAACCACGTAACAAAAATAACTGGGGTGACATTTTGGGGGTGACATTTTGGGGGTTGGAACGGATTAATGGTAGTTCAATTGTTTTGTATGGGGAAATTTGTTTCGAGATACGAGTAATTCAAGATACGAGCAAGGTTGCGGAACGAATTAAACTCGTATGTCGAGGTACCACTGTATAATAAATCTGCCTGTATTTCTTATCCTTGCATGCATTATCGCGTCCTACTGTATGCAAGCTGAATCATGTTGGTAGATTGGTTTGGCATGCCATTGCTAAAAGGTTGCCGATCCCTGTTGTAATAAATGGCTCAAAAGTGTTTGACAAAAATCAGACCATTGACTTATAATCTTAATTTCACCCTCGACTTTACCAATCAGATTATGTTTAAACAAATACGTAAACAATTATTACATTAACGAACTTTTTTAATAGTTCTCCCACCCAGAAAAAGGTTTTTGAGATATGATCGTAATCTTTGTACCAACCGATATAAATAAGTTTTTAATTTATCCTACACATTAGAAAAGGAGTTTTTCAAATCTCCATTTAAAATGGTTATTACTTAAGATATACTATGAGCTTTGTGTTGGGTATATTTGCAATAATGAAATGTGAAACTTTAAATGAATTACTGTAACAATATTATTCAACACTTATTATAGATTCCCTTTATCTGCAGGAGAACATTGTTGAGAAGTGAATACTGTTGAAAACAATGCATTTTTGTAACAGAAGTATAAAATAAACGAATTTTCGTCACTTGTGTTAAAAACTTTGTGCGAATTTGTGAGTTTTCGAATTACTGCTGCTATTAGTTTTTTAAAAGCGTTTCTTACGATTTATTATTTTTCCCTTTAATATTCTTGAGGGAAAAATGCCTGCCAAGCTTAAAGCCTGGTTGAAAGCCAAGTTGTGAGTATATTTTCTTCTTAAATAAAGTACACTTTTAGTATTAGATGTTAGTCATGCATTTAAATACAATACTCGGGATTGTCAACGCGACTAATGGAAATCACGAGAAAATCAATGAGATTCGTACATTACTTTTTACAAGAATTAACATCGAAACGCGACACATTGACTTTTTAGAATACCATGCGTAAAGAACTAGCAACTGATCAAAATTTAATTTCATCATGCTTTTATCTGATAACTGGCTAAAAAAAGAGATTTTTCATATGCATTCTTCATTTTTTTAAATCAATCGTTGCATTTTTTACCATTGATTTTCAAGATATTTAAGTCAATAATCATACAGAAATAGCTATTAAATATTTTTTATGTGTATTCGAATATCCAAATGGCAATTTCATGTCATTGTGTATCCAAAACTATATAGTTATTATAATCACGAACTGTGTTTCAAAAATAAAAAGTGTTCGATACTTTTAATTTGTATATTAATGGCGGGATGTTAATTTATACGAAAACTAAATCGAACGTTAATATTATGGATGGAATGTCTTATGACAATAACTCCTGATTCGCTTGCATCATCAGTTGCTATGTAAGGGTATGATTCGTGGATAATTCAGGGATTCGTTTTTCAATACAATCGAACGCTTAATGCTAGGATGAGTAAGTGAATATTAACATCGCGCTATTCAGCTAGTCGAGGGCTATTGGCGACGGACATCATGATTTTGAACCAAGGTCAAGTGACAAGGACGACACCTGAGCTAGTACTCCCATCTTCTGACTTCACTCCCAATCAACGGGGGGGGGGGACGTTTGAGTTCTCGACAGGTTTAACGTGCATCACTCCCCTACACGACGGGTCTTCAACAATACTAGGCTTAAACTCATGACACGCCGGCCACGAGTTCGTTAACTTGACCACTTGGCTACCGCGGCCTACTTCATGCTTGGACTTGGACATCAATTAATTTATATGTAAATGGCAAACAAAGCTTCTTGCATATCAAGCACTTCGACGAAAACTGTATCCCCGGAGCCCCGGATTATCCTTTACCCACATTCTCTCCCATCTGCCTACCCGCCGTGCAGAGGAGGCCGATGCACGTTAAATCAGTCGAAGATCAATGTCTTTACTTTGGTGTGGTGTGGTAATTAGGAAAGGGAGTTGCCAGCTCAGATATCCTCCTCATCACTTGACCGAGGTTCAAAATTACAAGGTCCGTCGCCAATAGCCTTGGTGTAGCTTTATAAAGCAACCTTCTCTCACTCACTTCTGCTCGACTTTCAGGTGATGCCTGCCGCATAAGGTATGCGAATTATTGGGGGAAGCTTTAATCAAGACTTGGAGTACCTAACGTTTAGTTGAACTTAACTAGAGCATGATAAATTAAAACTGCAATTAGTGACTGTCTTTTTATTTGAGAACAACTTACCCCATAATCCACAAAGGGGACATTTTAGAAGCCGTCAAAACCGTGTTATATATATGGAAAGAAAATTGAAAACTTTGACACCATAATTACACATTTAACATTTTAAAATCTCTTTAAATAAAAATATCGCAACATACGTGTAATAGATAAGTCTCGTACATCACAAAATACATCATAACTGCGAAACAGCGTTCTGTTAATATCAATAAAAAAATTCGCTTTGACGTAAATATAATTTGTTTTTAGGGGCTTCGGTCGTCCTGTCCCATACAAGACATTCACCGATGAGGAAGTCGAGGAGGAACCAGTAGTCACTGTAAGTAAAACAATCATCATTTTTCTCTGATTTCAATCCATTTTCACATTGCAGCGGAACATTTCTAAAACAATTCACGATATTAGTAAATGTACAACCAGTTTCTCAGAAAAATTTGAAATTTTATGATTAATAGTCATAAAAAGGCTTAGAGTATCATGAAAATAAAAGTAAAAAGTTTTTCAGAAGTTATTTTCAAGATCTTTGTAAGTCATTACGATTGACGATCATTTTAGCAATCGCTTCATGATGTTGATGGGGCAGTTTGAGACATTTCGTCATTTTCCAATCGCATAACACAAGTAAAAATCTATTTTCTTATTCTTGGTCTTTTTTATTTCACTTTTGTCCCCTTTTTCGGTAGCAAATCCTTGTTTTCGAGAGATATCTTAAATCCTAAACTAAGGTCACACGATACTTATTTTATAAAATTTAAAAATTTGTCTTAAAACTTATTACTGAGTAAAAACAACATTTTCTGCAGATTTCCAACAACTTGCGCTCCTCTTTCTACTTTGGAAAATGAAAAAAAGAAGAATATTTAGAATTAAGAATGATGTTTCATGCTTATTTAAGTAAAATAGCAAGCGTCTGAAAAGTAAATAAAAAAGCGTCAAAAAGAATAAATATCTACAATTTTATATCACTTACTCACACATCATAAATCAAATGAAACAAAAGAAACGGCTTCATTTTTAATATCATTAAAGTTAAAACCTTTTACGAACACAAAAATTTAATTTTTTTTTCTTTTCATTTATCTTTGAACCCTTTAATAATCCTTCTTCGGATATTTTTTTCTTAAGGGGACGCGGTACGGTTCAATTGACAAAAATCGGACAAAAAAATTAAAATAAATTGTTTTTAGCCTAAGTTATATTTAATAGATATTTTTATAATGTCACAAAATTTAAAAACTCTAAGTTAAAAAAAAACCCGAACTATAAGAATTTTTATGTTCGTTTTTAATCACAACCGAATAGCAAATAAAAGTTTTATAAACTGATTTATCACAGAAAGAAAAAAAAATCACAAGCTTTTCTTCATATCAAATGCTTAGGTCTTTTTTCTATCGATCCAAAAGCTTCAATACTTTTTTAACTGTTGCAATTAATATATCTAACAAGCTATCATGCATTTTTAAGTCAAAAAAGTACTAATTTTTTTTAAAAAAAAATAGTTGAATTTATAATTTATATATTTTTAACGTGTTATTAATAAGTATTTACTGGCGAAACTATTTTACGAATATCAATCATGCTATACCAAAATAGTCGGCTTCGGTGGCTTAGAGGCAGCGTGCCTGCTTCGTAAGCCGAAGATTGCGGGTTCGACCCCGGCTGGAGTCGATAGATATTCTGGATATGAAAATCGTAGGCACGAATGTCATATGATTATGTGTCAGGAAAAATATCCCTTGAATATCAATTTAGTTCTGGTACTCTTGGTAAAATTTAATCACGGCAATATTTAGCATCCGACGAGAGTTTGAATTAAAAACTAATTCAAGCTTCTAAAATTGGTAACGAGGCTGCCATTAGATGATGCCACCATGAAATGGCTCTCACATTTGGGGTCTTGCCGTGTCTTTAATGGCTAATTTTCTAAAATGCAGCAGCATTAAAAAAACACCTTACCTGATTTTGTCACGCATAGTTCAACGTATTTGTAAATCAGATTTTATGTGTGCATGCCAATTCATGTAGGAGGAATAGAATTTTAAAATCCCTTCATGAATTTTAAAATGTTTCTTTAAGTAATTAAACAGTTAGGAGTTTAATGTGCTTTGAGAAAATAAACTCTTTTACATAATACAGATACATAGGACACAACTAAAAAATGTGTGGAAACCATCAAATCAATATTTTTTATAAATTGTACCATGTCTCTTTAGTTTTTCAATTTCAAGTAACTTTATATTTTTCTTCTTTACAGTACAACTGTGACTACTGTGGCTACCGAAGCCCCACTCAAAAGGGGCTTCGATGCCATCGTCTCACAGTACACCGAATAGGCGTGGGGGTGAGGCGCACCTTGGACTCCCACGGGCGCCCCCTCGCCTATTTCGGTTAGACTCTCCTCCTGATAA
Source organism: Trichonephila clavata (assembly GCA_019973975.1). Taxonomy (NCBI): domain Eukaryota; kingdom Metazoa; phylum Arthropoda; class Arachnida; order Araneae; family Nephilidae; genus Trichonephila; species Trichonephila clavata. Next base: position 34,998 of record BMAO01034025.1, read on the forward strand.
AAAGCCAAGCAGAAAGGATACCATCAAACATGTAAGTAAAGAAAATCATCCATATTTCAGCATTTTGCAGTTAGACTCTGAAACTATTAATATCGGATTATTATTAGTGAAGATCTATTTTTACTTAACTTTACTCAATAAAACGCAGTCAAAATATTTTTTAAAATTAAATTAAGTAATTTTACAAAATAAAAACAGTTATGATATGAAATGATCAGAAATTAATTTTTAATAAGGCAGAATCTGTAAAAACCGAAAAGGAGTTATGAAAAAGAAAAAATATTTTCATGGATGGATAAAGAATAATTTTCTTATTCAACTTTTTTTGTGAGATTCATGATTTTCTATGGATATACAAGGTATTGCCAAATACAAAAAACAAATTCTGAAGAGAGATAGAAGGCAGCTTGAAAACGACAAAATCACTATAGAACATGGGGTTGCCACACATGTTTAAATGTCCTAGTAAAGTTTTTACGTTCTGTATATTTGAAAAAAATTTAAAAGTTCGCCATCTGTAGTTAATAGTTTTAATTTAAAAATTAAAGAAAGAAATTTTTAAAAAACAAAATTTTTACTTGGAATTTCCTATTTTTTTTTAACATATGACTGCATTATCTCAAAAAAAAGAGAGAAAATACTTTTTATGAAAAAAATGCGTCCTTTTACAAAAATACCTAAAATAGACATTAAAATTTTTCAAAGTAATGGTGCTCCTTTTACATTTTTCTGGTTAAGTTAAATTTTGAAAGTAATTTTTTTGTGCACAGTATACTTTTAAATTAGAATGACACTATGCATAGTTTCAGTTTATTATTTTTATGTATTTCTGACTTTAAAAATTTATTTAATATATTTTTTGTTACTTTACATTTACATCATTATTTGTGACACTAATATTTTTTTTTTTTTTTAGATGTGAAGATGAAAACTTTTCATTCTCATTTTGAAGATGCTGTTTGGACTTTGAATATTCACCATCTTGAACTGCTTGGGAACCAAATCAGTCATATCAGCATCTATTTTCGTAACATCTAATCAGGCCAGTGGCTGTTTGGACCACAAGTTAGGTCATATCAGTCGCTGCCTAGACACCATCAAGTATGCGTAACACGCTACACTTCAGCGGCTGTTTGGACCAAAAGCTTCGTCATATCAGTCACTGCCTGGACACCATCAAGTATGCGTAACGCGCTACACTTCAGCGGCTGTTTGGACCAAAAGCTTGGTCATATCAGTCACTGTCTGGACACCATCAAGTGTACTTACAGTGCTGCACTTCAGCGGCTGTTTGGACCAAAAGCTTCGTCATATCAGTCACTGTCTGACACCATCAAGTGTACTTACAGTGCTGCACTTCAGCGGCTGTTTGGACCAAAAGCTTGGTCATATCAGTCACTGCCTGGACACCATCAAGTGTACTTAACAGTGCTGCACTTCAGCGGCTGTTTGGACCAAAAGCTTGGTCATATCAGTCACTGCCTGGACACCATCAAGTGTACTTACAGTGCTGCACTTCAGCGGCTGTTTGGACCAAAAGCTTGGTCATATCAGTCACTGCTGACACATCAAGTGTACTTACAGTGCTGAAGCTTCAGCAGGCTATTTGGACTAAAATGCTTAGTCATATCAGTCGCTGCCTGGACACCATCAAATGTACTTACAGCACTTCACTTTAGTTGGTGTTTGGACTACAAGTTTAGTCACATCAATCACTGCCTGGACACCATCAAGTGTGCGTAAAGCACTGGACTTAAGCGGCTGTTTGAACCAAAGGCTTGGTCATATCAGTCGCTGCCTAGACACCATCAAGTGTACTTACAGCATTGCACTTTAGTGCGTGTTTGGACTACAAGTTTAGTCGCTTCAGTCACTGTCTGGATACCATCAAGTGTGCGTAAAGCACTGCACTTTAGCGGCTTTTTGGACCAAAGGCTTGGTCATATCAGTCGAAGTACAAATTTTAGGTTTAGCATCGACTGTACGAACTGCTAACAATACCTTTTCATCTGGAACTGTTTTACAAACTAATTGACTTTTCAAGTTATTACTTCTAAGCGTTTCCCTTTTTTTATTGAAAATGGTCAAAATGAAAAGAAGTAACTCCTTTGTGTTTTATAATCTAATACAGAATGAACAACAAGAGAAAAGAAGAACATAAAGAAACTTTTCGGAAAAAACCAAATAAGAATATAAGGGTAGTTTAAAGGTCTCCAATAATTCAGATATGGTAACAAACATTAAAACTATTTAATATAATTTTACAGGAAATATTAGCATAAGGAGATATTGAACTGCAATTGGAAATTTAAAAAAAAATGTTTTTAATTCAAAATAATTTTAAGTGTTTTTTGCAAAACGTTGCAAATGTTTTACGTGTGACAATCATGTGTAATTGAAACAAATATTGACAAAGAAGGATACTGCAAGAGCAATCCAGAAGCACATTTGTAACACCTGAAGTAATCATAAGCTGAACAAGAACTCATTTCATGTACTGTACTGCTTAACAATTCTGTCTAAGAAATGAGTAAAAATAATTTCTGTGTAAAAAATACTATTCTTAAACACTAATGTTGATTTCAGATATTGAAATAAAGATTCTAAATTTATAGTTTCTTTCATTGCATTGCTTTTTTCATTGTATACTATAATTAAAATTTCCTAATTCTTTGACGAAAAAATTATTTTTATTGAAAGAAAATCATAATTGAAAGAGAAATACCAAGAATTACCTGAAGTTTAAAAAGAAACTTTTGCAAAATATATTAAAGTTTATTGAAAAGTATTTTTAGGGGGAAATATTTTAGGAGGAAATTTAAATATTTTGTCACTTATTTAATACACTTTTAAAAATAAGTGACAAAATATTTAAAAAAAATATCATGTTTAACATATTTTTTCTAAAAGAATTAAAAGCTGTAAAATACACAATAACATAAATCGGCTTCAGGATTGGGTAAATTGGTATATTTTGATGGCATTGTTAATCATAAACTCTATTTTAAAGAGTATTTTGAAATTATCTGCCAAAAATTTTGATATTGAGAAGACTTCATTTTTAACAACATAATGACGCCCAGCGCACTGCTTTCAATGCACACCACTCGTGTCTCTATAACTGTCTTCACATTCCTAAAACACCTCTTAAATCACCTGATTTAAGACTAGTAGAACATATTTGAAGAAAGTTTGATTTAAAAAAAACTTGACATAAAAACAAAATTTTAAATAAAGACAACATTTACAGAAAAATCGAAAAACCTCGATGCAGAAGTTATAAAAAGTTGACTAAATCTAACCAAGACGTTTAAAAGTTTTTGAAAACGCTAAGAAATATCTTACTAAGTTTAAATTAAGAAAGAAATACAATATTTAAAGCTATGTCGAAATTTTTTGTAAATGTACAAAGACTTTTGCGGTGTAATTTTTTTTCCAGTGTATTAATTATTAATTTTTCAAACTTTAAAAATAATGGTTACACTATGTCTTAAAGATTGATTAAGGCTTTCCATTAAGAACAAGTTGCAGATATCTTTAAGAAATTACAATTTTGATATATTAAATTTTATTAGTCGAAAACATTAAATTTTACTGGCAATTGTAAGTGAACGAACACAATTTTGGGGTCCACTTTATTTTACAGAAACAAGAAGGTTTCATTCCTTAATATATCATTCAAGTTTGGGTGTTTTTTTTTAAATAACGAAAAATTCTATAAACTTCTAAATCTCCACCAACGTATCAACTTTAACATTGAATTAGTCTCAAGATAACTCTTTTAAAGATACTTAACTAACTTGTTTTAATCTATATAGAAATAAAAAAGAATGTGTGTTTGTATGTCTCTTATGCTTTCATAAACCGTTTTTCCGATTGCCATTAAACTTTAGGGAATGGTTGGACGCGTGCTCGCGAAGGCTTCTAAATTAGTAAAATTGAAACCTAGCTGGGTAATGGGGGCTTAAGTGACATTAGAGATATATATCCCCATTTTTGAAATATTAGACTAACAAACTTGAAATTTGGTTGGTCTGTTCCGTTTCTAAGCTTGATATTCGTTACACAAGGAGTTTTACAAAAATTGAATACCAAGGGTTCCCGTTGGTGACCTATTAGACCAAGAAATTTGGTAGACCCATTCGTTTCATAGAGTACAGATCCGCGACAAAAAGTTTTTTTGAGAATCGACCCAAAAAGTCGTTGCGAGGGCTTAAGGGTCGTTACAGATAAATATTAGCATTTTGGAACTTTTAGACGTACATACTTACATAAATATGTTCCTTTTACATAAATATAATCATACAGCTTATGGACAAAAGAATCCTGGCAGACCGCTACAGTAGATAACCGTACCCATCTAACGACGTTTTATATCCCATATTCCTCCTACTCCTGCAAAACGCTACCTAACAAGACACTGGAAAGTTTGTTGTTCAAATAAGGATACAAATGGAAAAGAGATCAGGGAAAAAACACGATTCTTGTATAATAAGAGGGAATTTGGTCTGTGTTTGGAAAAGTGTTTTCGGTTGTATGATACAAAACTAGATTATTGAACTATAAATAATATTTTTATTTTAATTTTGGAAAATATTAAAGAATATTTCAAGAGAATATGCAATTGTTATAAAACCGAAAAATTTTTATGCAAGTAATTCTAAGCATCAATTTTTAACTACTAAGTAAAATAAAATTTATTTTGTATTAAACATCTGATTTCTGCAATAAAAGCACTTGACAATCTATTTATCCAAATCATCAAAATAACCTGACAGTCAAAGGGTTAAGAACCTTAAGTTAATTCTGTTTTATTCTGATCATTCGGTCTCTTTCGAAGTCTATTAGTTTCTCGCAGCACTCTCCTTAATTGGCAAGATTTACTGACTTTTGATCAATGTTTTACAGAATTTAAACGTGGTACAGGCATTTCAAATTAACCCGCTATTACAATCTCTTTTGTACACGACTCGTTTTAAAGTTTAGAAGGTGTTTCTCTTCCCATACATCCGGGATTGACGTGTAATTCTAAACATTTAGAAATCGTAATCCCTGTAAGTATCGATAAATTTGCATTATTCATTTACGGTGATGAAATTTTCGCAAAAAGTAATGTATTTTACTGAAAATTTCCAGAAAAATGGTTTATTAATATTTGAGAATTTCTTTAAACCTGAAAAACCGTATTAAATTGTTCCTATATGAACAAGTTCCTCTAATGTGTAATTCGTTCAAATAATGATAAACATTTGATAATTTTAAAAAAATTCGCTTTAAACTTTTCTATCTTGGAAACAGCAATTCAATTCAATTCAAAGAATGAATATTTATATTCGCTTATAAAATATTAAATAGATTTTCTCAAAATAAATTTTTTAATTCTTGTTTTTATTTTGGGGAGGGGGACTCGAAATACAGTTATTAATTTATGTAAATTGAAATATATAGGCAGAAATCAATTTAGAAAGCAGTAATTTACTTATGGAACATGATAAACGGAAACATTGTTACCCATTTGAAAAGCCCTAAACTAGCATTATCTGTTTTTGCAGACGGCCGTGTCTTTTTTGCAGCCGGCACTCTTCAAAGCTGATAGATTAGTTGAATCGCTTCTTTTCACATTTCTACCCTAAGACAAAGGATATTAATTGAATGAAATTAAAAAACAGTGCACATTGGATAAATATCTAAATTAAATGTAACTTCTGGACACTTTATTATCTTTACATTATATAAGGTGTTTTTGTTGTAAGTATTAATTTTTTTATTAACTTGATATTACATAAATGTCATAATTTAATACAAGTACTATTAGAAAATTTTAATGTGCAGATAATATTGCATTGATATAATTAAGTGTAACGTAAAAATTATTTAGAATATTTAAATTATTTTGGGATATACTACGATTAGAACTAAATTTATGATATATTTAATGTACGGAAAAAATATTCCTCATATTTTTAAAGTATAAAAAAATAAGAAATAAGTATTTTATCTATTATTCTTTAAGAATTTTCTTTAAAAAGCTTTAAGTAAGTGGAATTTATATGATATTTAAATATAAATACCCAATTATATTTAAATGTACTTAAGCACAACATGGATAATTCAAATAAAAATTAAATTGTGTTTTTCATTTTGCTCATGCCGTTATAAAAATATATAAATGATATAATGTTTCAAAACTTTTCAAATATTAGAGTATAAGTATTAATTAATGTCATTAGAAATGATTTGTTAAAGGGCTTCACTGATTTCATAGTGATACATTCAAAAATAAAAATTATCAACAAATACATTGAAATAAATGCATTTATTTTTTCAGAATGTTTTCCTCATATAATATAGATTTCCACTTTTTGTTTAACTTGTTGCCTTGAGTTACCAATTTATCTTCATTTTATTTTTTATGACATCAATTTCATTTTTTAAAGGATTAAAAAAAAATCTGCTAATAAACAATACACTTTTTTCAGAAAAAAAGTCTGAAAAGATGGCATCAAGATTATCATATTCGAATTTTTATTCTTAGATTCTTGCGTCAAATTCGGTACATACAAAATAATTACATTTTTCGAGATTTCTGTACAATGAAAAAATATTTCTTTTCGTTTTGAGATACTATACATGTACCAAACGGCTATGATTATGACTGAATCACAACTATGTCTTTAAAATTAAGAATCATGATAATTATAATCATCTCTGAATATTAACTAAATTTTCAAAATTAAGAATCATAATATTTATAAGCCTATTACTGAATTATAATCAAATCTTCAACATTTAGAATCATCATAATATTATAAGGTAACATAATTCAATTAGGTTGACTGTTTATTTTTTCTGAATTACATATAACAATTTACTTATTTTGGAATTAACCATTTTAAAAGGGAACTACAAACTTTGACCGATTTTATTTCAATCATTTCTCGAATGAACACTCTTTTATGAATAATATACTTCAAAGCAAGATATAAAAATGCAAATACTATTCCCATTGAATTGTTTAATTGGCTGGAATTTTCAAATATTTGCAAAGTAAATAGCTATATGAAAATTGTAAATATTCTCAACATCCCTTAGTAAGAAATGTATATATATATATATATATATATATATATATATATCCGATTATAGTATTTAAGGATTAGCATATCAATTTTATGAACATCGCTAGATGAGTATTACATTAAATTTTAAAATATTAGGAAGCAAAATAGCACTGCTCTTCTCCTCATATTACTGAAGAAATGTACCAACATAGTTACTTTTAAGCAGAATTAAGGTATCAGAACACGTCCGGAGTACTTTTTAACAAAATAGCATACTAAAACATTATAAATGCTCTTTTAGGACTCAATACAAATAAATATTACTATATTTAACTATCAAAATTTAAAATAAATTACCTGAATTTTACAAAAATCACAATTATAAGTGAAATTTTAGCAATATTTTTGAAAAACTTCAAAGCAGTTAGAGAAAAAAGTAATAAACACATATTAGTAAAAGTATTACTAAAATAAATTAGATGCATTTATCTAGAAAATGTACTAAAATTTTAATTTTTTATTAAAATTTGAAAGTTTTAGAGCTGATTGAGTAAACATTATAAGAAATATTACATTTTTTAGGAGACCATTATTTAAATAACAAGTCATATCTCAAAAAGTATTCATACAATAAGAAATATTTTAGTACATTCTTTAGAAAATAACGTAAATATCAGGTTTAGAAAGTCTTATAGAAATACATTCGTAATATTTTGAGTTATCAGATTCGCCATGATAGATTTTGAGCAACTTAAATGCCCACTTCTGGTAGATCAAAAACCCACTTCCGGTTTTTCTAACTTTACAAAATTGATTGTAACTTGGCCTCTAAGTAGTGTGGAAACAAAATAAAGTATATTTCGTAAAGTCAAAACATAGCTCTATTCAATATAATAAAAAACAAAAATATCTGTCTTGACTGAAATTGGTCATTTTCAACGTGTTCGGATACCTTAAATAGTTAATGTGAAATTAATGAAAATCAATTTACAAACTACAGATATAAATGTTTAATGAATATATAATTTAGTAAATGTCTCGTATCAAACGGTGTTGAATTATTTTTATAGAAATATATTGTACTAATTATTCAGCTTTGAACGTTTACTATTTTGAGAAACAGTAAATAAATTCGAAGACATATTAACTTTCATATTAAATTGGAAACAAAAATTATAAACTTGTAAGAAATCTATAAATTTTATTTAAGGTCAGATAAACGTTTATAAAATTATTTACAAAAGATATAAATTTATTTAAGGACATTCAGAAAAGTCTATAGGCAATTTTAAAATATTTAAAAACTTTAACAAAGCTTAGTGATCTAGATTTCACTTAGCACATGCAAACTGTTTCCAAATACTATCTCAATTACCACAAAGGATCAAAGTGCATCCATCGTGCGGATAAAAAACAAACAAATACAACCTAAAATATGTTTTGGATTTCTTTATGTTAATATCATATCTGGATTGTTTGTTTTTAATATACATAATGTTTACTTAAGACACGTGGGGATAAAAATGTTCGAGATTTTCAAAATGTCGTAAACTGATTAGGTTTTTCCTCATTTGATAACAAATCAGTAATTCACAACGCAATAATAAGTTCTCAATAAAAATAAAATTCTACTTATTTTTCAGAGTCCATGCTTTTTATGGAATGTATTTGTTGCAGGTACTAGGCAAATGAAACACTATTTGTTAAGCACGACATTTATTGCTAAATATATTTAACTTAAATTGTCGTTCTTTTTCAGTCAAACTTCGATAAATATTTCAAAGTTGAACGAATTTCTACAAAACTCATTTGAATATGTAGAGCATCTATAAGCATCTAAAGAACTCTGCAGCCATATGTTAATTTCATAAATGCACATTAAATAATGCTAATTTTACATATTCCATGGTGTATTTTTTAAAAAGAATATTTATATTAACTTTTCATATCGTTTAGTATTGTGAGTAATGAAAACACTCCATTATTTCCTGCAACTTTGTTTATTTAAAAAAGAACACATTAATTCTTCCACTTGATTTCTCTAATTATTTATGTTCAAACTTTAAAAAAAAATGTTTTTTCGAACATTTTCTTTGTATAATAACATAAATACGTATCTATGTGTGCATAAATATAGCACAGGTCTAGTTATTCAATTTTCAAATAGTATTTATTGAGGAAAACTTCTGTATACAGGAAATATAAGTTCGAGTTTTAGTAATTTAATGTACAACACTAATAAATTAATTGATTTTGGAGATAATGCTTTCCATATTGTGTTTACTATTTACCATCTTTATAATCTTAACGTATGTATTTTAAATTTGAATTATAATGGATGAAAATAAGATTATTAATGTATCATGATGTATGCTTACTTTGATAAAAAAAGTCTCTGATTATCCCATGTAGCAAGATTTTTTATTTTAAATTTTACTTATTATTAGTAAGTTTTCAAGATACGGATTTGTAGGTAAGGTTTCCAAAATTTAGGAATAATATAAAAGTTACGCAATAAATCCTTGAATCTTTTTTTTTTTTTACTCTCTCTCTTTAAATCTTTAATAAATTTTCAGAGAATTTCTAAGGTATATGAAATATGTCTTTTTAGATAAGTGGTAATTTGATACATTGTCGTTGTCTAGCTGCGGTTGCCGCTGAGCGTGCATGCTAAGTATCTTCATGTATCGGCTAACAAACGCCAGTACAGAAGTATTTTCTAGCGGAGACGTTTTTTATGAGTGTTTAAAATGTTTCAGATGATTGTAAATCCTTCTGATCGCAAAATACGAGTTATCATTGGTTTCTTAAATGAAGGAAATGGGAAAATATTTTAACATTGTATTTAGATTTGATAATTTTATTCAGAAAACACATTCTGGGTCATTGGAAATGCTACAAAAGAGGTGAGAAAATCTCCGTACAACATGTGTACAATCAAGTACAAAGGGAGACGACAATATATCACTACGGATCGCTAATAGAAAGTTAATGAAAAAGTTCCATAAAGCAGACATTATACTATTTCATCCTATTTTTAATGAGTTTCAAGTTTTAAAAAGCGTTCTCAGACAGAACACTTACATTTTAATAAGTTGTGCCATACTTTTACTAAACTTAACCAAACTTTTAACTATTTTTTTGGTTGTGTGAAAATTCAATATTAGTGCTCGCTTATTGAACGTTAACATAAAAAGAACCCATTTTCTCGTTAACTTTATTGGATTATATGGGAAACTCTCTCTCTAGCTTCTTTTTTTTTAAATTCTTTCTAAAATGCTTCTTTATAAAATATGTAATCATATTTTATGCCCTTCTTTTGTAAGCAAGTAAAAATTTTAGACTAATATCTTAAAATATCATGAAAAAACAAAGGTAAAAATTAATAAAATGCGGACCATTTACACAGCCTGTATTGTCTCTTATTATTCTGAAAATATTTTGCACTTCTAGTTTCAAAATAAATATTCTGAATTATACAGTTATAAAAATTTTTCTTCTCCGTGAAGATTTGAAATGAATAAAGAAATATAGTTATCAATATATATAAAATATCCATTGTCTAACATATCTTATGCAAATTCCTATTCCTTTGTATTTAATTCCAAATTTGAGTGATATTTCATTTGAATAAAGTAATTTTTTTCGACTAAATACCGAATAACGTTTTATATTATAGATAAAATATCTCTCTTTCTCTTTTATATATACGTCAACATTCAAATATTACTACGTTCGTATTTTGAAATTGTGTGTTGTTTAGGAGATAGTGACATTGTATGACATATGACATATTTGTAGTCCTAGAAGAGCGTAGGAGTGAGAGTGAACTGGACAGGAGAAGGTTAAATGGTAGAAATGATATGGTTTATTTGCAATGGTCATATAGTACAAGTTTTGTTAAAATTTTTTGGTGTGAAGTTTCAATAAAGGTTCAGATATCATCAACAAATCCACATGATCTAGATTTTCAAAATCCTATGTTAAAGCATCTTGAGATAAATTTTAGTATAGTTTATCCATGAAACTAAAACAAGTTGTAATAGTGATGTATATTGCGTAACCTGAAGTACTACATTAGAACGTCGTTTATCCGAATCAATTGAGACCGGACACCATTCGGATACACGATTGTTCGGATAACCGAAAACCGAATGTGATCCGTACAGTATATGAAACCGGACACTATACGAGTATTGAAAATCATCCCATTCGGGAACGTGCTTGAAGAAAAAGCAAAATAGGTGCAAAATGTCACAATTTTACCTTTACTGTGGAAAATAATCACTTATATTTCGCTGTACCATTGTACATCTTCGATTTTTCACTGCAAGGTGCAAAAAAAGTGGTTCTGATATTTGACGTTTCAGATACTAAACGTTCGGATAAACGACATTCTACTGTATTTTTAAATTAATAAAATTTCAAAATTATTACTTGAAAAAAGCATTTTAATTTACAAATTGATTCTAATAGGAGAACCTAGAAGATTAAACGACCTCTCACAAAAGAATATTTTAAAATGTATTATTGTAATTTTTTTTTCAAAATTATAGATTTAAACTTTATATCAAACATTCAATCCAAATAGGCTTCATTTTACACGTTGGATATATTTATAAGTAACTTGTCATAGATCTAAAATTTCACATTTTTCACACACACACACAAATTTCTGTCATTCATTTCAAGTAACTCTATTTTAAATAAAGAAAAATATACTCGCACTCCACAAAATTCTGCCAACAAAAATTTCTCTTAAATGAACCTGAAGATATATTGTGTTGAAAATTTTCTTGCTTTAAATCATGTTTCTTACTCAATTTTATTCCTACTATGGAAAAATTTCTATATTTTCCACAAAGCTTAGACGTTTAACTTGATTTAGAACTTGATATAAATCTGATTTAATCCAGAAAAGTACACCTGCGATGTAATGTTCCGTTATACAAAAGTAATGGAAGTAACGATAAAATCTGCCAAAAAATCACAATTCCAGTTAAATTATTACATACACGATGAAATATCGTACAATTTTATTTATTACTAAAATATAATTGAAATAGAAACTTAATTTTCACTTGTTATTCTTAAGAATTTCAAACAAAAAAGAATATTTTAACTATTGACATTAGTCAGTGGTTAAAAGAGATGCATTGATGAAAAGAACACATATTCTGTACAAATGTCTATATTTTGCTATTATTTATTTGATAGAGAATAAAAGTAGATTCCATGTAAAGATACTTTTCATCTTTTCCTAAAGATTCGTTTCTTTTGTGACTTTGTTACATTTGAGAAAAAACTGTCTTTTGTATTCCATTGAAGAAAAAGAATTAGTTCCTTGATAAATATTGATCATATACATTTTTCAAACCTATTTGGGGTAAGCCACTTAGAAAATTATTCTACGAAAATAAAATAAACACAAACTACTGAAATGAAAATCAAATACCTTCGAATTTTATCAAACTTTTATTCTGACGAGATAAAACCAAAACAATCAAGCTCCTAAGCTTAACGTGATAAACATTTTATCTTTGAAAAATTTATCGGTTGATTTTCTGTATAAACTAGTTTGCCCTTTTCAAATTTTGATTTGTTTTCCAAGTTTTGTTTTTTAAAATTGATTTGTTTCTTTAAATGTAAGAGATTAATCACGAATATTACATTACATGGAATTCAACTGTGAAAAGGGGTGAATATGAAGAATAGCAAGCAATAAATAATGTTTCTAAAGATATCTTTATAATAGCTTTGTGAAATCATATATCAGTTCAATGTATTCTCAGAATTAAAGGTTCATTGACAGATAGTGAAATAAGAATGTGGCTACTTATTTTTGAAATCAAATAACAAATGAGTTGTGACGATATTTTCCCCTCTTATCCTAATTCCAAAGATAAAATCAGTTACAAAATTCTAATATTACGGTGAATAATAATACGTATAATATTAAAAAATGTATAATATTATATTCCTTTCTAATGGATATTCAATTATTTTTCAAAAAATGAACTCCAGTTATCGTTATAAATTGGTGCTAGAATTATTTTTAAAAAGTCTTTTAGAATAATTTGAAATCAACAGTTGCAATTAAATGAAGTTTCCTCAGTTTGATTGTTAATTTTTTTTACAAATTGATCTTATGGTTTTTATTGCTTAAGGGACTTAGTGCATTGATTGGATCAACGCTAAATTAATCTTAGACCTTTAAGTTCCACAAAATCAAAAAGAGCATAAAGCTTTTTTTTAGTAAATAAAAATTATTCAAATTACTGTCCACCAATCGGTATTAGGGTTAGTGAAGCTGAATGCTGTGCCAGGGCTCCTGGGTTCGAATCCTGAAGAAGGCGTGAATGTTTGTAAATATGTATTGTGCCTTAATTCCTCCATATCTGGAGGCCTTTGCTGTGGAAGATGGTGAATGTGGATTTTCTCAGTCTGCTGAGAGGAATGGCGGTGATTGGCTGTTACGAGGAGATCCGCAAGGTATAGTGCCTTAGATACAGGGGCTGCAAGTAGCTGTCGAGCAGCAAGACCTCGCTCTTCGAAAGGATTTTATTTTTCACCATTCTCCGGGATACTGGGTATAAGCGTTCACCGTTGGCACCCGAAACATCTAATTTTCGTTTCGACCTCTCGCCAGGTTGGTGAAAGGGAGGCTCTTGATCACCTGCAGTGTGTTCTCACTCAAAATTGGGGTGGAAACGAGCCAAATCGTACTGTCACCTGCATAGTACTCAAAGCTACGGTCAACAACAACCTATCCTATGTACAATCTATCCCTTTGCTATGATGAATTTCATGGGCCTCGATCGGGCACTGCCAATCAAGTGGCATTAGCAACAACAATTCAAATTATTGAGCTTTTACAAAATTCATATAAATTTTGTTAAGTTCTTATTCTTGATTAATAAATTGCTATGTATCATTTGTTTTCGACATGAGGATGGAGAACACGGAGATGTCATATTTACAATATTTATTGGTAGAAGAAGAGTTGAGTTGTATGCTGCCTAAGTGCAAACGGTAACTATAATATCATAATTGGATTCATTACCCGGCACATAATCACAAAGACTGGATTGCTTTAACTACTTGAAAACGTGAGATGTGTGTTTTTATATTTTATATTGTACTTATGTAAAACGGCAAATTTGTAAATTTGTTTTGAAAAATATATAGCTGTAAGATGGTGCCATACCCCCTATTAACCCATTTATTTTGCTTATTCTGCCACCGATGTTTCATACCTTCCAACTCCAATAAGTGTTACGCATGATCATGCGTGTGTATTGCAATTGTGGAATGGCTATTTGTTTTATATAGTATCAATGTATGTACACATCAAATTTCATTAAAATCGTAAGTAGTTTTAGAGATAATCGATCAAGTCTGCAAACTCTCTTAATTTCTTACACCAGTGTAGAAATTTATTATTAAAGTAGGAAACTGTGATTATTTGGATGGCCTCCATTTCACTGTCAAACAAACTTAGCTGTAACAGATCTTAAAACCCAATCAGTATGATTTTCATTATTCTACAGAACAAAGTAAACAGTAAGTTCAAATCCTTTCAGAATTCAAAATAAAGCATAGTGCCTGCAATCCTGTACTTCCTGTAGGTATCTACTACCTTTCGGATTACTTCCCTCTTTTTTGCTAGAGTATATGATATAAGAAAAAAGGAGACCTTTAAAATTCAAATATTTGTATCTACCATTGGAAATTGTGCATCATTCCTCACACACAAACATACGTATATTTTATTTCTTATATCAAATGTTCTTAGTCATCCAGAAAGCGGCATCAGAATTACAAACTTAACGAATTGTTTCTTTTCTTTATTCTACATATATATAACTATAAGATAGCTTAAAAATTTATTTTTCTTTTCCTTCATAACAATTGCTTAGTTCATTTTGCAGATATCTTTGTATTCAATTATCTGAATGATTCATAATGTGGAGTCCATGAGAATCTATGTGATGATATTTGGTGCTTTAGATAAATGTAACATAAACGCAATAGAAAAAAATACGTTTCATCAACTCAGTAACTATTTTAATATGGATATTTACACACAATCAAGGTACAGTTTGAAATATTTCAAATATTAATAGTCGAAAAACAACTACTGTAATTTTTCATAACCAGGGCAAAATATATTCCCTATTCTAAACCGAAAATGGAAGTGGGCTCTGAAAAGACATTCTAACAAAATATATATTAAAAAATCACTGAAAAGTAGTATTATATACTATTAGTTATTGATAAATCATACTTTATATAGCTGTTGATAAATTGTATTTTTTTTAGCTTTAACTCAAGAAAAGAAAAACTAAAAGGGTATTTCGAAGTATAACTACAATAGTTTTTGTTTCTATTTTTTTTTTTGTTTTCTTAAGCTTTTATTTACGAGCATTTACTACTAGCATGAAATTATTTCGTTTGTCTCACGGAAGCTTTGATAGATGAAATGTTTTCATTAGACTAAATTTACTTCGTGCTATCTGAAAAACACAAGATTTATGTCAATTTACAACGCACTTTGCAAAAAAGTGCGTATAACTGAGAAAGAATAATTGAAAGATTTAAAACCTACGGTATTAAAGAAAACTGCATTAGCAGATTCTTTCACAGTTCAATAAGCTTCTACACTCGATTAATTAAATAAAACACACACAAAAATATGGTGGTGAATTAGAAATACTTGAATTATTTAAATATTATCCTTATAAGAATTGCAAAATATTTACAGACCCACATATTTCCAGAAATCTGAGTAAACGTTTGACCCACATTTTTAAAAACAGAGTAATCCTACTTAAGAAAGCTTTTTTTTTTCGATAGTAGTGCATATTTGCATGTACTTCATTCATGTCAAGATTCGAGAATCTGGAGGCAAGGATATACTTTTCCTTATCGTTTTTAATGTAAATTTCGGGATGTCAACTATAAAAATTTATTTTGAGACAGATCATACCAAAATTGTTCTTTTTTTCCTAAACTACAAACTTCTACGCAGTATTTGAAACAACCTGAATGGTTTGTAGGAACAAACTTTGTTAAACCAAAAGTATTTAATTTCATTTCAAAAGAAAAATTCATTTTTTCTTATATTGAACAAATGTACTAACACTCCGTTAGCGCGTGAATCTCTTAGATGCATAATATAAACAGTTTCAGCGCCGTGTCCACATGGTGGGTGGGAACGCGTCCATCCTTTTTTATCTGCCTTTCGTCACTCGTCCAAGGATTCAATGTCAAAGACGAGAGCGATTTCTTCATATTTCGGGCAGTAGGGGCCATTGAATCTGATAGATACAACGCGCCCAACAAAGTCAGCTTCTATGACTATGTAAAATTTCGTTAATTTTGGTTTGGTTTCAATTCCTACTTTTAGGATTCACACTCACCCTAAAAATGAAAAGTTCAAATCTTCAATTGTTAGTAAAATAGCTTTTATTCATCCACTCAAGTTCAAATACATTTTTTTTTAAATTTGTAGTGGATGACAATTGATGTTAATACAGATTTTTCAAATATTAATTCATGAATGAATAAATAGTAACAAACAAAAGTAATAGTCTAACATCATATATAGGAAAAATCACTTTTTATTTTGCCACTTAGTATAGGAATTTTGTCACACCTATATACATATTTATATTAATTGTAATTATTTATTAAAAAGTAACTAATTTTTTTTTTTTTTTTTTTGGCCTAAGTAGGAATTGACTTTAAAAAAATTGTATTACTTGTTTCTTGTAAAATAGTGTAGTTTTCAGTTGCAAATGAAAATAATTGCAAACAAATATTTTGTAATTTCTGTTTGATAGTTTTTTTTTGGGGGGGGGGGGGCTGGGAGTTGAGATACATCTGAGGGATGCCACGTGCCTAGACATTGACTGTATTTTATTTAATCTTCAATGTAGCTAGAATAAAATAACATATCTATATGGGAATCAAAATCTCTCAGATTCTTGCGCACATATCTCCAGAAAACGAGGCCACGAACTTTTGAAAGAACACCTGTGAAGACGGTCTGAGTATAACTTTCACATGACTCGTTCATTTTGACTCGATTGAAGAAATATCTTATATACATTACCCTATATTCAAGACAAAAAACTAAGAAAAATATCACCAGGAACTTGGAAAAGAAGGTACTGTTCCCTTTTGTCAGGCCCTTGAACATTGTAATGTGATTTGTGAAGTCTCCAGCAAGGTATCTTAAAATGTAAACAGTGATGGCACGGTGATAACTAATCAGTATCTTTTTGATGTTTTTTCGTATAAATGTCTCATTACCGAGATTCTATTTTAAATATTATTTATGTCAAATATATTATAATGTCAAATCTCAACAAAAATAATTAAATCATCTTCAAACGTAAGTATGAGGTGATATACATCTGAGAGATGCCCCGCGCCTATGGAGGGAACTTTTTGACGGTGGAGGATTAAATATTATAATTTCGAACTGGAAAAGTGTTAAAAAAGCGGTTTATTCTTTCGAGAAATAAGAATTATTTTTCAAACGAAACAACTGCTGAGAAAATGTCTGTCCATATAACTTAAGACAAATTTCAGTGAAAATTAAAATGCATTTAAATATAAATTTTAAAACTGAACTTTTCTGAGATTCCTTGATTTGAAGATCAATTATTTATAATGCTAAACTTGCAATAAAAATATTCTCTAACTATCGTATACTTTTATAAATCTGTTAAAACAGCAATTTTCCTTTTTAAATGAGAAAAAAATTTCATATTGTGAAGTATAATGCTCATATGGTATTTTAAGATAGTTTGATCTATGAAATTACCACCCTTTTTATGGCTTCCGACTACGTTCGGAACGGGGTTTTGAAAAAGCGTATAAAGGAAACATTTTTGTATATTTAGTATATTCAGAATTAGAATTTACGAGGGTTGGGCAAAAATCATGGCAGCTATTTTTTTTCTTGAAGATACCAGTCCGATTGAAAATGTGACATATACAGACGAAAGGACAAGTATGACTACATGTGTGGACAATGAACAGCACTGAAATATCGTAACACACTAATTTATTACGGCAGTATACAGGACAATATGGCCTTCACGGTGCAAAAGAATGACAACACAGTACACATAAAGTTGACACGACGATGCGTTTGTTGTGCGTTTTTCGTTGCCACTTGCCCTTTCTAACTTCAGCAGCGTTCATCGCTTGTCTTCATCCATGAGCTGCTCGATGACGGCTCGTGCCAAGTCGGTCTGTACACTGAGCGGTCGTCCCGAAAGTTGCTCGTCACTGGTTGACACACGTCCTTGCTGAAACTTTCCTACCCACCGTGCTACTGTACGGTATGTTAGGGCATTATTCCCAAGGGCTTCCACAAATTCACTGTGACATTCCATTGCATTTTTCCCTCGGAGAACCGCTATTTTGATGTAAGCGCGCTGCTCAACACGGGTTACTTCCATCTCACACAACACTCACCAACTGACTGATTTCACAGCCCTCGCTGCGCTACTACCAGCTATCACAGAGCCATCTGTTGCTCTGCATACACACTATGCCTGCAGAACTTCCACACGACTCATATACGTTTGCAATCCGTTCACAAATCTACAAGGAAAAAAATAGTTGCCATGACTTGTGCCCCAACCCTCGTATTTATAAAATTGTTTTGAGAATATTACAGCAAGAAAAAAGTATTTATATGCAATTTTTTTGTTAGGAAAAGGCTTCTATAGTAAAAATATTTTGTCTATATATAGATAAGACTTCTTTTTAGAAGTTGAACTAGGATTTTTTTTAAATGCATTATTTAGAATTTAATTTATTCCTATTTTTATAAATCAAAATAGACAGATTTTAACAAAAAAATAAATAAATAAAACACCGGTTATTACTTAATTGTATTGCAACTCTGAAAGTAATGTGAATTTTTCAAAAATTCTTGTTCGGGCTCCGTAGAGAAGTCTTAAGTAAAATATTCTTATTATAGAAGCATTTTGCAAAAAAGGAAAATGTTTTCAAAATATGTTACTCTTTCTTCCTTTTTTGACAAAAAAATTGCATTTAACCCTTTAAGCGTTCCAAACGTCTTTTCTGCCATCCTGAGATGCTTCAAAAATGCACCATACGTTTTTTCCTGTAAGACCGGGGACTCACCAAAAATGCACCAAACGTGTTTTTTCCTCCTCAAGTAACAACTTTGAAAGTGTTAGAGACGTCTTTTTCCGAAATACTTTCCCCCCTTTAAAGGCTTAACATCTTGAAGGATAATTAGGGAGGGTTGGGGTGACACAATGGACTCTGACAGGAAGTTTTATGGCTTGCCCCGTTCTTCCCCTGCAGCAATCGTAAAAAACTGGGAAGAATTTAAAACCTCCAGAGCGTACGGACTGTCAGTTAAAGTTTGTAAGTAAACTTGACTTGAAATTTTTTTGGGTTTGAATTAAATAAATTCTTTGATGTAGTTTTCACGATCTAAGCATTTTTATAAATCTTTCATTTAAATCATTTTTTAAGTTCCATCACATAAGTAATATAGATGATATACTCACTTTTGATTTAATATTAATTTGAAATTCAACGAATTGGGAAGGAAAAGGGTAGCTTGATAAAATCACATTTTTACTTTACCTTAAAATTCTCAAGTAGAATTAAGTTTTTTATAATGTATCTCTAAAAATATTTGTGATATATCTATATTTAAATTCAAAGTATATATCAAAACAATGAGGATAATTTACAGTTTCGTTTTTCTTATTTTAATTAATACTTCTAAGTTTTTTTTTCAAAGGAATTATTTCGTTTGTGTCAAAAATTTATAAAAAAAAAGGTTCAAAATTTAAAACCTGTTAAACTTTTAAAATTCTTAACATGAATAATTTTTAAGTTTCTGTACAACAGAACTTGCAAAAAATTTTTACGCATTGATAAAAATAACAACAAAAAAAACCTATTTAAATCCTTTAGTTTTTCATAATATCAAAGCAGGTATTTAGAGTATCTTACATACAATTCCTAGTTTTGTATTGTTAGATAACGAATAATAATAGAATTTTTAATGTCTGAACTTCAGTTTCTTCAAACAGAATGGGAACAACAAGCTCAAATTTTTAGCTTGAATCTTCGGGCAAAGAGAAATGAAAAGCACCTGGACAAATTTACAGTGACATTTGCGTCAATAAATAAATATAAAGATCCATTTTAAATTCAAGTTAAAAAATATCGATTTATGCAAAAATCTCTTATCATTTAGATTCTATTATAGTGGTTGGCTGAGAAACAAGTAATTAAAATTTTGACATTTTTTGTAATCTTAACCATATAAAACCAGGAATTTTATATTAGCTGCAGTGAAATTCTGCATTTGAATTTCGAAAAATATATTTATGTAGGTATCTCGCGTACGCAGTTGAAAAATATTTACCATAAATACTAATAATTCTTTGGATATTTAAAATTTTAAATTGAATTTTTAATATATTCCACTTCTAATATTTTTTCATTTATTCCTTAAATTTCATAACAATTTGGTTTGAGTGAGTGAGTGAATATTAACGTCGCTCTGTTCAGCTATACTCGAGAACTTTTGGCGACGAACCTCGTCATTTTGAACCATGGTCAAGTGACGAGGATGACACCTGTGCTAGCACCTCTCTCCTTCTCCTCCTAACTACCACACCACACCACAGAGGGACGTTTCAGCTCTTGACAGATTTAACGTGCATCGTGCCCCTACACGGCGGGTCTCAGTGGTAATGGGCTCGAACTCATGATACGCCAGCCACGAGTCCGTTACCTAGAAAAGGTTTACCTGTTTTCATTAAAGATTCTAAAGTGAAGAAAGTGGAAATTTGCCTTCCAAA